>JAQISU010000029.1:17247500-17497500 GCA_029339505.1 Unio delphinus | reverse complement strand
TTTCGTACGAAGTGAATTTACTCTTCAGTATATATATATATATATATATATATATATATATATATATATATATATATATATATATATATATATATATATATATATATATAAATATATAACACATATTACTGGTAATGGAATTGGTCCAATATGTCTGTTTCTTAGGTCTTTCAATCGTTGCAAACACAATATCCACAAAGAATGTCATTTCCTTTTTGTATAGTTTGTTCATTCTCTTTTCTTTTGTATTTAATTATTCTATTATAACAGATGATGCGTAATGTGATTCAATAACAATATGTGTACGTTTCTTTCTTTTAGAA
The DNA here is from genome assembly GCA_029339505.1 of Unio delphinus. Taxonomy (NCBI): domain Eukaryota; kingdom Metazoa; phylum Mollusca; class Bivalvia; order Unionida; family Unionidae; genus Unio; species Unio delphinus. The sequence continues at coordinate 17,497,177 of JAQISU010000029.1, read as the reverse complement.
TGTGAAGTAGGAACCTACGGATTTCACTGCAATAAAACATGTGGTTACTGTTTAAATGCAAACGACAGTTGCTTAAAGATCAGTGGTCAGTGCATTGGTGGCTGTCAAAGTGGGTGGAGGGGTGAAACATGTACATCAGGTACTAATATTATATTCTGAATATTTATGTTCAAAGTTTACCTCCAATATTACGTCTCTCATCTTTTAAGTCGTAAATATGACCAAGTGTTTAAGAATTATTCAGTTGGTAACTGCATTAATCTGTTCTAACATTATGTTATTGAAATATTTCATGCATAATACATCAATATTACATGTAGCATGCTGATGTGAAGTTAATATGGAGATTGTATTATCATAAAAAATATAGAATATCTTCAACATTTTAATGCAAAACATTTTGTTTAACAAAGGTTCAGATAATAATAAAAGGTTTCTTATATATCATCCTATAATTTTACAGGTTTTCAACTTATCAAACCTGCGTTACTTTATTATATGTGTACTAGAAATGTATATTTGTTTTTGAGTAGGTTAGTCCCAACATTTCTTCTGATTTGCATTTCTCTCTTTGTACAGTTTGAAAATTGCCTTCTAAACCGAAATATATAGCACGCACTGTGCTGACGTGCGTTAAAGCACATACATACATACATGCATGCATGCATGCTTACATACATACATACATACATACATACATACATACATACATACATACATACATACATACATACATACATACATACATACATAACTTGCTCACAAAGTAACATAATTTAGAAACCCAAAACATTTTTAAAACTTGCAGATTAATTTAATTAACAATGTTATAAATACAAATGTGATCACAGTAATATGAAGTGGATCCAAAATATACTGCTGTTAGAGTTCTAAGGAAGTTCTAATGAATACAAAGTATAATTCTAAAAATGGAAATGTACTCTTCGCCATGAATTGTTCCATTTCAAGACGTCGTCGTCCAGAATTACTTCAAAAAATTTACAACATTTCCAGAATAAATTGAATGTCCAGTAATGAGTACTTTCTATTATCACTGACCGTTTCCAAATACATGATTTCCTCTCGAATAATATCTAGGTACAATATAAAATTCGTTTGCAGACTTACAAGAAGTGATGATGATTCTTTATATACGCGTTATATTGCGAGTATATTTCACCATTTACATCACATGACATACCTTACAACCTATTTTGTCCCGAGAACGCTTATTCGTGTGACCGAGCCCAAACAATGAGAAGATACAGAAGTATGTTAGATCCATCTAAACCTCATGAACCAATGAGAAATGAATCCATGGGAACATTAGATCTTATTATTAGGTCTGCTATTAATAATTGTCAATACGCGTTTAGCATCTATCAGACTCAGTTCGCGTAGGCAATATGGAACTAAATATTTTCTGTACACTCTACAAGCATAAATACAACTTAAAAAGGCTACATATAATCAACAATCTGCATAAAGATCTGGCAGACAGACGAATCACTAACACAGTGGACACAGTCACTGATGATAACACTCCCCAAAACAGGCAATCTCCAGCTGTTCCACAATTACAGAACTATCAGTTTGAACAACCATGCTAATAACGTGATGCTGAAGATCATCTTAAACAGACTGAATCCATAAGCAGAAGAAATACTCGCTGAAGAACAGGCAGAGTTCCGGAGCGGAAGAAGCACAAGAGAACAAATATTCAATCTTAGGGTTCTGTGTGGAAAGTAATCACGACATCAACAAAACATCTACAATGTGTTCATAGATTTCAGAAAGGCTTTCGACAGAGTGACTTGAGACATTGCGGGCCACACTGAAGAAGTACAACATGTGTCAAACGTTTACCAATATCATGAAGCAGCTGAACGCCAAGACTAACAGTGCAGTAACGGCTCAAGTTTCTGTGGGGACTGGTTCAAGCAACAGTTGGAGCGCGAAAAGGCTGTCTCCTGTCACCCACGCTTTTCAAAATCTACTTAGCGCGTATCATAAGCGTATTCCGGACAAGCCATTGTGAGACAGTCAGAATTGGAGGGCGTTACATCACAATCCTACATGGATGGGATGGCAGGCAGTGAAGATGAGCTGGCCACCTTAGTGAAGAACCTGGATGAAATATCTTCCAGATTTGACATGGAGTTAAGTGCCGAGAAGACAAAGCTGATGACAAATAGTGGCAAACAAATCTCAACCAAGATTAAAATCAGAGGACAGGAACTGGAAACAGTTGGCCAATTCAAATATCTTGGTTCCATTATCACCAAAGATGGATTAAGATCAGACATTTCGTCACGAGCAGCACAAACAATGGCAGCTATGTCAAAGCTAAGACCCATCTAGAGAGACAAGAATATTTGTCTGAAAAATATAATCAAACTATTGAGAGCACTAGTCATCTCACATTTTCTGTATTCATGTCAGGCCTGGACCCTGAAAGCAGAAATACAACTAAGGCTCCAGGCACTTGATATGAGATGCTAAAGAACCATCATTGACATCTCTTATATATACCACATCACAAATGAAGTAGCTGGAAACACCACTGAGCACAACGTAGGCCATTATGAAGACTTCCTCACCACTATCAAAATGAGAACACGGAAATGGTATGGCCATGTCACTAGAGCCAACAGTATATCCACAACAGTACTGCAGGGCAGCGTCCAAGGCGGCAGAAGGAGAGATAGACAGACAAACATGTGGAGTGACAACATCACAGAATGGACCAGAAAGGTCTTGCGGAGACACAGGCACTGGAACATGATCGGAAACAGTGGAAGAAATTGGTCACGTGTTCAGAAGCTCAATGTCTCATCGAGGTCAATAGACTGATGATGATGCAATACAATCATAAACTAGAGTAAATGAAAATCGTATATACATTTTTACGGTCCCAAAAAATGTCTTTTCTCAATATTATAAATATACGTACATATATATTATATCAATTAATTGAAATTTCATTTAGAATGAATGGATACAAACATGACATTCTCACTCACTGTAAATATAGTGATATGAAAAACATTCGACAATATCAAGCAATATGTTTTAATATGGAATGGGACAGCAGTAGTTCCAAGTGTAAAAGACTGTTTCCATTTAAATATACTAGGATAAAAAAAGACTTTGCGAAAGTATTAATCATTTTGCTTTTTTGAATATCTTATTTTGTTGTTCATAAAAAGTTCATATATATAAACATATTACTGGTAATGTAAGTGGTCCAATATTTGTGTTTAATTGGTCTTTAAATTATTTACTTGTTGCAAACTCAAAATCAAAAACATTTGTCATTTATGTTTCTGTATAGTGTGTTCAAATTCTTATAGGTTTTAGCTAAGTATCACATTTTATACGAAATAATGCGTAATGTGATTGGATAACAATATTAATAGCGTCTCTTTCTTTTAGAATGTGAAGTCGGAACTTACGGATTTCACTGCAATGAAACATGTGGTTACTGTTTAAATGGAAACGACAGTTGTTTAAAGATCAGTGGTCAGTGCATTGGTGGCTGTCAAAGTGGGTGGAGGGGTGAAACATGTACATCAGGTACTAATATTATATTCTGAATATATATGTTCAAAGTTTACCTCCAATATTACGTCTCTCGTCTTTGAAGTTGTAAATATAACCAAGTGTTAAAGAATTATTTAGTTGGTAACTGTGCGTTAATCTGTACTAACATAATCTTATTAAAATATTTAATGCATAATACATTAATATTACATGAATCCTTATGATTTGAAGTTTGTACGGAGATTTTATTATCATATATAATCCTAGAATATCTTCAACATTTGAATGTAATGCATTTTATTTAACAAAGGATCCGATAATAATAAAATGTTATTTATATTTCATTCTATAATTTTACAGGTTTTCAACTTTTCAGTCTTTCGTCACTTTATTAGTTGTATTAGAAATGTATATTCTTTTTCTGCAGGTTAGTCTCAACATGTCTACTGATTTGCATTTCTCTATATTTACAGTTTTGCAATTACCTTCTACACCGCATGATATAGCACCCATTGTGCTGACGTGCGTGAAGCCACATACATACATACATACATACATACATACATACATACATACATACATACATACATACATACTGTAACGTGATTTGTTCCGAAATTAATCCATAAAATAATGCTGCTATTTACTTGTTTCGTTACAATATACACTATGTACACACCTTTATCCTTGTGTTGCATTACACAAAAAAACTACTTTCTTGTAGAGTTACCATCTAACTATCCGTCAGAACAGAGAGCGTGAAAATCTAATTAATCTTTTCACACTGACAGCTACAAAACCTCTCCTTTCTCAAGTCTGTGAATCCAATTACAAGTACTATCCCAGTCCATAATTCAATCTAGTTAAAACCTGATACTTGACACACGAAAGCAGATAAGGGTGTCCACGCCCTTGGACGACTGCCCTCAGCCAGACAGTTCGGTTATAATTAACAGCTCTAATTGTTTCACCTAGTGCCCAAGGAAAACTTAACTGCCTCTCTCACTGTAGTATCACTCTCCCCAGGTATCTAATTTCATCATAATACATACATACATACATACATACATACATACATACATACATACATACATACATACATACATACATACATACATACATACAAACATACCTACCTACCTACCTACCTACCTACCTACCTACATACACACATACATGACTTGCTCACAAAGTAAAAGAATTAACAAAACCAGCACTTATTTTTAAACTTACAAAATTAATTAAATTGTTAATATTATAAATGAAACTCTGATGACAGTACTGTAAAGTGGATCCAAAATATGTTGCTGTTATATAGTTCTTTCAAAGTTCTAATGAATGAAAATTATAAATTAAAAAAATGGAAATGTACTGTTCGCCATAAATTGTTGCATTTCAAGATGTCGTCGTCCAACACTTCTTCAAAATAAATACATTTCCAGAGTAAAATGAATGTCCAATAAGGAGCATTATCTATTTCACTGACCGTTCCCAAACAAATCTTATCATATCGATTAATATCTAGGTACAATAAAACAAACACGGACAGAGACTTACACGAAGTGATGATGACTCCTTATATACGCCTTATATTCCGAGTATATTTCACAATTTTACATCACATGACGGACCTTGCAACATGTTTGTCCCGAAAACGCTTATTCATTTTATCTTGCCCAAACAATGAGAAGATACAGAACTCTGTTAGATCCATCCAAACTGCATCAACCAATCAAAACGAATCCATGGCGACATTAATTGTTATTATTAATGCAGTTATTAATAATTGTCAATACGCGTTTAGCATCTACCGTACTAAGGTCGAGTAGGGAAAATAGAACTAAATATATTTTGTACAATTTACAAGCTTTAATAAAAATTACATAGGCTAAATACATGCATGAAATAGAGTACAAGAAATTCTTATATACTTTAATACGGACAAAACAATGTATTTTCTCAAGAATATAAATATACATACCTATATACTATATCAACTGGTTTGAATTTAATTTAAAACTAATGGATGATCATGTGATTCGTACTCAGAGTAAATATAGTGATATGAATAACATTCATCAATATCAAGCACTATTTTTTATATGGATGGGGTCAGCAATAATTGCAAGTGTAAAAGCTGGTTTCCATTTAAATATGCTAGGATACAAAAAGACGTTGAAAATCATTTCAATGTTTTGAATGTCTGATTGTGTTGTTTCGTACGAAGTGAATTTACTCTATGTATATATACACAGTCGGTTCCAGATTTGTACATATCGTATAACTGCATATTCCGTCTTATTGCATAGCTTTGTCCCGGTCCCGATTTGTTACCATTGTTTTCAATGGATATCAATGTCGGACACTTGCATATCGTCTATATGCATATTTCGCATTATTGCATACATTTTTCTAGTCCGACCATGCATTATTATGTGGTAAGTTGCTTCGGATAACTGCATTGTTCAAAATTGTTCCTTTCAAAATGAAAAGAAACCAATTCCGAACATTTTCGGTCAATGTTGATTAATGAGGTCTGTTAATATCAATATCACAGCTATTTGATCCCCGTTGGTCACCAGGAGGCGCTATAGTAGATAACCATAAATATTACCAAGACGGCATTAGCTCTCTGATTCCCTGTTGATCATCATTAGAAGCGATAGTAGACAACCATAATAATTAACCAAGCATGGTTGACGGCTTTTACACTCTTTAGCTTTAACACAAACTCGCATCGCCCTCGTTAAAATCCGATCCAGTCTGGTCATTAAATTCGATAGATTAAGACTGGAGCGCTCACCACAAGTCTGCTCCTCGATATATTGACATTACTTACTTCCATAAAATACCAGAGCAAATCGCGTCACATATTGAACTAGGCCAAATGGGGGTTTGTTTCGGAGAAATAATGGGCATCAGTATGCAAGCTGCATATATATATATATATATATATATATATATATATATATATATATATATATATATATATATATATATATATATATATATATATTACTGGTGGTGGATGGGGTCGTCAAATATTTGTGTTTGTTGCGTCTTTAACTTCGTTGCATGTTGCAAAATCATCCACATTTAATGTCATTTCTGTTTCTATATAGTTTGTTCGTAATCTTTTCTTTTGTATTTCATTATTAAATTTTATATGATATAATGCGTAATGTGTTTGGATAACATTATGAATAACGTCTCTTTCTTTAAGAATGCGATGCTGGAACTTACGGATTAAATTGCAATGAAACATGTGGTTACTGTTTAAATGGAAACAACAGCTGCTCAAGGATCATTGGTCATTGCAGTGACGGCTGTCAAACTGGGTGGAGGGGTGAAACATGTAAATCAGGTACTAATACTATATTCTGAATATATATGTTCAAAGTTTACCTTCAATATTACGTCTCTCGTCTTTTAAGTCTTAAATATTACAAAGTGTTTAAGAATTATGTAGTTAGTAACTGCGATGATCAGTTTTTACATTATTTTCTTAAAATATTTCATGCATAATACATCAATATTACATGAACCATTCAGATGTGAAGTTTGTTTGGAGAATTTATTGTCATATATAATACGCGAATATTGTCTAGATTTTAGTGCAATGCAATTTGTGAAACATAAGATGATATGTAACGGATATATCCCTGTACCTAAATATTTCATCTTATAAGTTGTACATGTTTTCAACCATTCTGACCTTCGTCATTTTATTATTTGGACTAGAAATGTACATTTGTTTTCAGGCAGTTATTCCCAAATTTTTTCTGATTTGCATTTCACTACTTTTTGGAAATTACCTTCTAATCCGCATGATGTAGCAAGCATTGTGATGCCTTTTATTAAACCACATACATACATACATACATACATACATACATACATACATACATACATACATACATACATACCGTTATGACTCAATGGTTTTATAATAAGTAACAAAGTAGTAAAACGAGCAAGGTTAGTAAAATTGAACAAAACATCTTCTTTGTCTGAATACAAAGTAAATTGCAGCATTGTAGTTTAAATCAGCAAGAATGATAGGGGTTTTGTCACAAGTCAAAAAGTATAGTGTTTCGCATGTATAACAGTGTTGTAAGAAAAACAAGTTTGGTCATCAAAATGCTGCTGAATGCATATTAGAGAATGTTCATGCTTGTCAATAATCTTGATATCACATTGAAATAATCCAGACTTTTTCTGAATGACCCTATGACATAAGAAAGAGATTTTATCCAAAATAGCAATAAAAATTGTATTATTCTAATTCATGATTTAAATATATAATTTATTTCAAATACAAACTAAACAGAAGGAAAAGTACTTCCACACGACGAATATAAAGAGGAATGAATAAAGTGTTACTTAGTTTTTCTTATATATACATGGTGTCCTGAATGATATGAGACAAAATACCCTTGACCTAAATCATTGATAAAGGAACGTTCCATCAAATCACTAAGCAATGTAAAGTCTGAGTACATAACGTTAACAAAGATTCAGAGGAAAAGCAGGTGGACAGGGGCTTGTCAAGGAAAAAAAGCATTGCACTGCACTCAAATCTAAATAAACATATTCAAAAAATTGCATTAGTCAGGTAGTCCCAACTCCAACCGTCAGTTATGGAAAAATGTCAAACACACAATGCAGATTACGACTAACATAAGATATACCTAAGCAATATATATTAATTCTAAACGAGATCCAGCTGATATGACTGCCACACAACTTCCTCCTAGAGATGACGAAACACTTGCGTGTATTGGCAAAACTTGTACTGAACTAACAGATGTAAACTAGAACTTGAAACTAAACCTAAAAGAGAACATATTAAACTGATTGAAACATTTAACAAGGGTATTATCGAAGAGATTATAAGTACTAAAGACCATAAGTAACCTGAAAATATATTAAGAAATATATTTAGCAAATCTGATCTTTTAAACCCCGGTCATAAAAGTGTTAGAAATGTTATGTTCGGAGCCAATCATACAAGTGTACGCATCCGTAAACGTTATGATAATGATACTATCTGGCTAGAAACTGGAGTTGCTGGTGGTAATGTAATGTTGTTTAAACGTTCGTTGTGAATGCCGGTAATTGCTCCATCAATAGCTGAAGAACAAAAGCTGCTTTCATTTATGGACTCAGGTGGTAAATCGGTATTAGCATGGTTAACAACAACCACAGATAGTTTTCAAAGTGTTATAAATGGTGTATTTAAATGGCATAGAGCATCACAGCACGTTGTTTCAGCACCACGATGTATATCATTAGTATTTATAAAATAGGGCACGATTAAATAATCAATAATATAATCCAATGATTTTTGATAATCTCTGAGTTTTTCAAAATTTTATTTAGAATAAACAGACATCAAGAACCATCTGAATACCTATTATTGAGTTTTGATCCAAATTACGATGCACGCGCATATCATCGTTTGACGATTTTTATGAGACGTGATCAAAACATAGACACTGGTTTACAAATATTGAAATTAGATGTTTCAACTCTATCCCCGATTTAATATTTTCCATTGAAATATTTATACTTATTTCGACAATCTATTGTTGATATTAACTTACGAGCTCGTGTCGACATTATTGTTGATGTTAATTACGGAGCAATTGCTGTTATACTCAGCGATAAACCAATGTTCCTTGAATGTATTGGGAGTTAGGAGTTTTTGGTGCCCCAGTAGTAAACATCTAATATTTTCCCAAATATTTAGCGCAATTAGATCACGTTACATTTATAAAATGTCCTATCATCATGTAAATGCCACTCTGACTCAAGGTCAGAATTTAAAATAACTACAAACCAAGTCACTGAAAAGTTTCAGAACCACATTAACACTAAAAACAGTCAAATTACAGGTGGCAAAAATACGTTGTCACTGACAAAATATAGGGTAAAAGAATTAATGATGCTAAATCAAACAAGACCGGATAACGGATTACTCTATCCGTCGGAGCTATTTCCGATATAACTAAATCATGTGGAATAGTATCACTTCGTTCAGCTATAACAGCGATAATAGCCTCTGCCGCCCCAGCTGTCGCAAACGCTGCAGCGTTTGGGGCTATCTGAACAACTGGCAGGAGGGCAATATAATAAGCAAGGGAAAAGGAATTTTACAATCAGAAAGGCAATGGAGCACGCCAAGAAACCCCCGGAAGATGTCCACTATCAGGTTTGCCTCAACAATTACCGGCCTCAAAATACGGAAAGGGTCTAAGACTACCACAAACTCCTACTCATTTAACAGAAATTGTCTGAGACTTACAGGGACGGTTCGTTTTACCGATGTCAAATGTTGATTTATTCGATGCTGCTGAAAACGTAAACAAAAAACAACTTTAGAATTGTTTAGTGCGAGACCAATTACCTAACCAACACAATCAAATTGAAACCGTTATCATTAACCTTGATAACAGTACTGGTACGTATTGGGTACCTTACAAGACTGATCGTCGTGGAATTGTTTATTTTGACTCGTAAGTGTTAGCTCCGCCAAAAGAGTCAAATATGTTAGCTCAGCATATACTCTTTCTGGTAATCCACCTGACGCCGTATCAAAATTAACCAAACCAGCTCATAAAGTTTAAAAGAATACACGAGTAATTGTTCAATAGATATTTTATTATAATGGTAGATATTTACGTAAGATCGTCACTTAAATAAAAGCACACAACCTACGGAATATCGCATGAAAATGTAAAAGAAATATCATTAACGATGACATATCCGAATTACTCAATCATGCAAATGTGGATTCAAACCAAGTGGCCGTATTTAGAGATATGCGAGGAAAATTAAAAATGAGTTTCATTGCAAGATATTATCGTCAGAATTAATGAGAAAAAACCGAACACAGTATTACCGTGTTTGATAACAACAAAAACTCGATGTCCATATCTCAACGATATCCGGTAATATTCTCGCGCAAGAACAGATCTCATGATATAATGACTAGTCCTCTCAGCATGACTAATAATAAAATTAATGGTCTTAGAGAACCAGAATCAGACGATGACGCTGCAGCAAAGAGATATGTTGATCATAATAACATCCCAATTACAGACTCGTCAAGAAGCAATACTGGATTTACCTTATTTAGAAATATCCTTTCTAATCATGTAAACACGTTCTTGTTTTTTCGAAAAAAACATAAATAGAACCATTCAATATTGAAGAAGTACACAACGGGTCAAACGTTGACCAATACCAACAAGCAGCTGTTGCTCGGAGACTGGTTCAAAACAACAGCTGACGTACATCAAGGCTGTCTCTCCTGTGACCCACGCTTTCCAAAATCTACTTAGAGCGCATCATGAGCGAAGCCCATCAAAACCACGGTGGTACAGTCAGCATTGAAGAGCCTAATATCAACAAAAACCAATTTTAAACGATATTGATGGGCTGGCAGACAGTGACGAAGAGCTTGCCACCATAGTAAAGACCCTGGATGAAACATCTTCCAGATTTGACATGGAGGTAAGCGCTGAGAAGACAAAGCTGATGAAAAATGGTGGCAAACAAATCTCAGCCAAGAATAATTTCATAGTACAGGAACTGGAAACAGTGCAGTTTTCCTTTGCTTGAATCATTATATATATATATATATATATATATATATATATATATATATATATATATATATATATATATACTAGATTTGTATTTATTGAAGATGTTAGACTCAGCTGCGTCGCATATGGTAACTTTGGTTTATGAAACGCTAAGTATGATTATAATCACATTGTATTCGTGGATATGACAGCATGTTACCCAGTACGTTTCTTGGTTACGGTGAGTTTTCTGAATATTTTAAACGAATTATACATCCCAGGCACGACATGACCAGAATAGCGATGAATAGACATTTACCAGACTTTAACATGACTTAATTTGCCTGTATAATCATTTGAATTTGCTATGAATTTACGCATAATTTGTTATGTCTGGTCAGGTTGACATTTTACTAAGACATTATACGCTCCCATAGTTGTATTACGACATATTCTTGATTGTAAAATACGGATAACTTTGACAGTTCGTGAAGCAATTATATCGTGTGGGAAACAGATCGATGTTTCGTTAGCACAACCAGATACACTTACTCTTGACAGTAAGTTTTTCATTATCGTAGCATTATCGTAGCAAAAATGATATTACTGAAATTTTTTAAGTCAGAGAGATAAAAGCGATGAAACCATTATGAATGATCTCCGAAGATAAATAATCGGTAAATTTCCTGAAGGTGAAGCATGTAATCATAAACAATTTTGTACAAGATTAGTTATAGATGATACTGAACTCGATTTTAATGTTGATGATCCAAGAATCAATCAAAGAAGCACGCAAGAATTAATGTAGTGGTAAAGAAACAGCATTTGTGTCAAATGGAACTAAATTAAATTGTGAGTTATACTGAGGGCGAATCTCCGTAGTTTATCCGTTGGAGGTCAACGATGCTTTCGTAGATTTAAATAAATAATTTATCGATGATAAATATATTTCCTGAAATAGTTGTCTGAGTTAAAATTCCTAAGGTTTATAGGGGTTGATAAATCAACGGGTTTTGGGTCGTTTAAAATTAGAAAAGAAATCTGACATAGTTCAACAGAATCTGACGATGTTCCTCAAAAGAAATTAATCGTAATTCGCTATCACTTCGACACATATCTTCAGCGCCATATATATATATATATATATATATATATATATATATATATATATATATATATATATATATATATATATATATATATAATCCTGTATCTATGCATAAGACTGCTTATCTAAACGGACACGGAGGTTCTGGTAAAAAAAAACGTGTTATTGAATTATTTAGACCGAGTTCGAAATTAGTAGCGTTAACACCGACACACAGAGTTGCGAGAGAAATGAAAGAACGAGGCATGAAATCATGTGCTTATCAGAGCTATTTTCGATACAAGGGTGATAAATAGATAATAAACAAATTGGTGAGAAATATGTACCCGGAATAATAATTAAGAATGAAATATACACCGTCTCATTAGTGTTAAAAATGTTTCTTGATTGGTTATTCTTAAAGAATACCGCGGTGATAATGTGTGGTGAGCACGGTTATCGACCACCGTTTGTTTGATTGTATTCGCATAAAGAGGTACAATCGTTTTTAGATTATTATGAGATAAATGATCATCATAGAGCACTTGATCCAAAATTAAAAGTTTAAGAAATTACCTAGATGACAGTCGAATAAAATTCAGTGCGAAAACATGCGGGAAATAATGTCAGAAACCTCTATAAATGAATTTTGGGACGCATGGAGACCAAACTATTTGATATTTGTAAATAGAAAGATTGTAATCAACTTCAGCAGCAATTGTTTCATTTGCAAAAAGAAAAGTGTTCAAAATTGCCTGTACCAATGTATTATCGACCGATTGATACACGAGACAGAATATCATTGTTTTTATACCAAGATCATCAGGAAAAACAACATATTGAGTTAAATGATACTGTTTTTGGTTGATGTTCGTTTTGTCGAATATGCACTGAGCATAGATAAAACTCAAAGGAGGTTAGTATACGCAATGACAATCGATTCGTCTCAAGGAGTAAGTACTACTTAGTCTATGTCATAATGTCACGAGTTGGGAATATAACTCAGCTGTCAAGGGTTATTTTAAATGTTTCTGGCACCAACAGCAAAATTGTTACCGATTATATAGTAAGAACAAACTCGCTAGTCATAAACATAGTGACAAAACAAATAATCGCAACTTTGATTATTGATGCTGAATTTATCATGATATTAAAACATCAATAGAATAATCAGTGTGCGATCTGTAACAAAATAATATTGTAACAGTATTCAAAAAATGATCTTCAACAATTTGCCATATATAGAAAATAAACTAATCTTGCTTATACGCACGAAAATACGATGCTGACCTATATTGAGAGTAATCGACATATGCGTGCTGGTGAAGTGATCGCGGTAATTGTTCACGCGTAAATCCACCTTGAGGAGCAGTTAAATCTAATATATAGACTCAAGGTATACCAATGAATGTAACTACACTGACTGGAAATTGTAGATGTCGTAATAATCCAGATAGGATTAGTCGCTCTTTCCTTACCACCTTCAAGTTCACCGGGTTCACATAAATCCCTAACAGTAACACTACCTAATACTGGTTGTTTTGAAACATCATGTCGTTGTATCGGTATAACGTTTTGTGATTGTATTTGTAGGTTTCATAAAAGTTGTTTAAGTAACAACTATCACACTTGCTGGACTTGCAACTTGTTCACGAAATCTTATATTTTTCTCAATTATTTATTTTGCGTACTAATATCCAAATAATCGCTCAGCAAGAGTTGGATTAAATCGTTCAACGTTTGCTTGAATAGGGTGGATTGCAGTCTGACTTCGACGTATTTTGACAATATTGTATTTCCATTAGAGATGAGACTGCACCTTGAAATTCGTTTCCATGATCAACCTGTAGCAGATGTGGCCATCGCAGACAACTGCCTTGATACATTCATTCAAACACAGAAGCAACTTCTGCTGCATGTTTAGATAATAACGAATCTGCATCTTTATACCTACTAGCAGCGTCAACGACAGTTAACGCGTTTTTTGTATGCATATTGGCGTCTTCCAATTTGAAACTTATTGTGTGGCAACAACAATATATATTTTATTTGGAACACTGACATGACAATGTGCGTGTTCGGTTCGTTTTTGGCGTGGTAGATACATTTGCCATAATGGCTGTAGTAATACTTAAAATGCAGCAGTAACACATGAACATTTTCCGCAACTGCTAGTTTACAAATCGCTGCTCTGCCTTTCCAATATCATCTAGGGATATACTAAATCGATTCCATCATAACAATATGAATCACCAGCGACTAATACCAATTTACTTTCATCGCGGATCTTACTAACCAATTAGCTAATGAGTCTCTAAAAGATTTATTGTTTATAAGATTTAGCGCATGAATCAACTACATATCTGCAATACGTCGTTGTTGTAAATCCTCTACTCCATAAGCAACATCAAGAATATGACACGATTTATCAATTTTATGTATAAGGACCTCTCCGGGTCTTGGTTCATCATGGTCATAAAGTCGGATATCAAGTCGCGTACCAGGACTACAGTAATTACATCCTGAGAGATGTTTTTCTCCCAGATATTTGCTCCATGGGGTTCCTGGTAACTTTGTTAATGAAGCAGTTTTATCACTACCTGTTGTTTTTATAGGTAAATGTATATTTTTGTACCACATGGTACACACTTGTTCGTAACCGCACGTCTGTTATTTTGCGTTGTTATAGTCGTTATTGTATCTGTATAAGTGGATGCTCTACATTTTACACAATATAGGTCTATATTATGTATTATAGTTACACAACAAAGATGCAATTGATTTCTCAGCAACAAGAACGCGAAAGTAAGAGCCAATCAAAATATATCAGAATAATTAGCATAGGTCCTTTTGGAAGTGGTAAAACATCTGCTGCTTAATTTGAGAATGAATTGGCTCAAATGAGATAAGTTGTATTTGGTAGCTCCATATGTTAATGAGCAGAAATGCTAAGAGGTACTTGAGAAATTTAATGAAAACGCAAAATTATTAAATGTAAACGGCGATGACGTTATTGAGTTTGTTTCAGATACCGATAAACCGCCGAGTGCAGATGACCTTGATATATTTATTAATAATTAATTGTTTATGATGATGTAATGCTGGATAAATAATCAAGTCCAGATTGAATATTGTCTCGAGGTAGACGTTAAAATACTGGTGTGATTTTTTTTACTCACCGGTATACACAAATATCTAAAGTGATCAGAGATAACTGTAAAACCATTGTCCTTGTCATGTCCGGTACTCTGGCGTGCATACTAGCTGACAAAACACTAAGACTACAATACAGTAAGCCCTTAAGTCTCACTTCGAGAGAAATTCTCGAAAGATGTCGATTTGGCGACTCCAAAACCTGCTCGCTTATGAATAGTCTAAAAAAAAAACTGAACCGTCTTCATGATTTTTAATAAGGTACGAGGGTAAATACAATATGTGTTAAAGACCAGCATTAAATCCAAAAGAGATGAGGTATTAGTTAGGCATTTAACTACATTTATCAATGTAAAATTATAGCTTAATTTCGTATGTGATATCATGAAAGCAATGAGTAACAGTTTCCATTAATATCATTGTTACATTGGTGTGTATTCCGAAACTAGGTAATGTTCACCGAGATATATACGTTTTATGTTTCTTATTTTCATTATTTCAGATTTTCAAACGTTAGAACAAACATCTATCGATGCTGGTCTTATTGGAGGATCTGCCGGTTCTGCCATTGCCGTAGTTGTTTTAATTGTCATAATTGTTGTAATTATTGTTGTCAAAAGGTGAGATTTTGATGGTTTCATTGCATATGGATCATTTTTTTAATTGTCAGTATTATCTCGTTTTAAATAAATTAGTGGAATGTCAAGGGAATATTGCAAATACATGTTTCTTGTACATAAGGGTATTGGTGTAATAGTAAAATACTAGAAAACAAACATTTGTTTTCATTGCATGATTTTTATTTTTTACGAAAGTATATTACATTTAGCAACTGACTATCGCTATTCAGAATTATATATTATATATAATCAAGACTATAATGCGTTTGCAAAAATGTTTTACTGTTTATTCACGTCATAGGATGTACTGGTTGACACGTGCATCTTTAATGATAAAGTTGCGCTGTATTTTACAGGAGGCGCAAAACTCCGCTATCCTGTCCATCGACGGGAAATGAACTGTCTAATAAGAAGGATGATGTCAATGTTTACGAGAATCCATCTTTCCTCAATATACGTTAGTGCTTGCTTTCATAAATATCGATATTAATATTATCTTTTGAAAAGCGAGAAATAGCGTCAAATGTATTTATTAAAAATATTTTCTTAATTTTCAAGAACACGTTTTCTAATTTCAAGCACATAAACGGACTACAAATGTTAGAAGCATCACTTGGATATCAATTTGTATTTTCTTTTTTCCATAGTAGCTTTATAATATGTGTCTGATGTTTTATTCTTTGTGGTTCTATTTTGTTCTACATTGAATTTCTTTCAAATGGACAAAACAACAACAAAATTTGTACCAAAACATAAATTATGACAAATATGTATTGTTTCACTTCCTATTTGACACTACCTAATTTTGACCTAGTTTCACAAACACGCATTTTTCGAGAGGAGACTTCTGTCGTAGCCTCGGCATTTCTTTACACTGCTCAGCATTGAGTCACGCAGACAAAAAGATTTGCCAAAAGTCATTACAGTATTATTAATGTACAATTCACTTTTTCCAACCAGGAAGTCGTCCTAAATTCTTTACCAACTATTTTGACAAGGCAAATACAATTCCTACCATGCCAGGCATCCCGTCTTCTACATTCTACACTCAACATGTGTTAGCTATGTGCCTCAACATGTGTTGGCTATGTGCCTCACAGCTTTTAACTGCATCTGCGACACTTTTTTTACAATCGTGCTGAGTGTTTTACATGAATCTGTCATTACTAATTTCTGAGGTGGTTCTTTGGGTATTTTACTTTGGAGGAATGGAAATGAAACACACCTCTCTGGTATATTTCATAAATAAATCAGCATCATCAGCATTACTGCTTATTTAAATTAACGTACAAGTATTACTATTAGGATTTTTTCTCAAAAGTAGGCAATTGAACTTTAATAGTAAATTTTCAAATGTCCAATAAACTAATCTTGATATTTAACTTATTTTTGACAAATTAATTCTTTCTAAATGTCTCCTATCTCTTATTATTTGCATATGTTAGAGAAATAAGTTATGAAGTATGCAAAAGAGTTTTGTAACTTAAACAGTACATGAACATTAAAGAATTGGGGTTCTGCATAATCACAATGCCAATTAATTATTGCAAGGATGTTGTACACTAAATGTAATATTCTTGTATTATAAGTAAACAATTTTATTATTACACCATCATGATTTTTTCCCAATTTTATTATTTCAGTTTTTCAAACAAAATCTGTTCCAAAACAAAAATTATGACAAATATATGAAAACCTTCCCAGTAAACACCATTTTTCTTTTGTTGTTGTTGAAAATGAAATGAAGTTGTGAACTTATAAAGCCATAATTAAAATAAATGGTATAACTTGTATTTCTAATGACAGCTACAATCCTTTTAGTTTAGACCAGCAATAGTGAATAGCGGTATTTCAAAAAACATTTCACAACTCACTCATTATAATATGATAATAACTATCATTATTAAAACTTCTTAGATTTAATAATAAATAGTATATATGTATGGTGCTTGTAAGTGACATAGTCAGATTATTCACTCCCCCAATCCGCTTCCCGGGCAGTTGAGATCCCTCAGAATAATACTCACGGGCACAGGGGCTCGTTACAAAGAAAATCAAGGGATGTGGGTTCTAAACTGTAACCATATTAACGTATTATATTGTTACAGGTTAGAACCCCATCCCTTGATTTTCTTTGTAATGAGCCCCTGTCATCACGGGCAATAATTTTGAAACATGCTACTTCCGGGTCAATCTATATACATACGTAGCGAGAGAAAGAACAAACGTTAAAAAAGAAAACAATAAATAATGTGTAGCATTTCTTATGTTTTCTGATATAATGGTGTTTTATTTTCTGTAGTCATTTCATTTTATATGTTGCAAAGTGCTTAGAGTTTCAAAAGATTAGGCGATATTCATTATATATATATATATATATATATATATATATATATATATATATATATATATATATATATATATATATTGTGTTTTGTATTATATTTGCATGCGTATATATGGAGGGTATTTGATGGTCCTTCAATTTGTTATTGTCATAGGAAAATTTGGGTTCTATCTTGCAAATCTAGATCCAAATACACTGATTGTAGCATAGTTTCCATGATATTTCAAACAATAAGTAAATGATAATTAAGGTATCGTACCATGAGGTAAAATCTGAAAGTTAGAAAGAGCGAATACTAATGAAGGCATTCATCTTTGGTTTTTGTTTTCTTTTTCTGTGTATGTTGCTGTGGTGATAATCATAGAAACAGGAACGGGAACTCAAGCAAGAACGAGCACTGCAACACAAAAAGATGGGGACAGAGGGATCAAGCTAACCATTCAAGATAGTGAAACATACTATAACTTTGGACATGAGTTGCAAAAAAGTTCTATACCATTGTCAAGTCTTTGGGATTATGTCCAGGAGCATTTTCTGGATGATACATATTTTTCGGAAGAGTTTGAGGTATGAATAACCTATAAGACACCTAAATAACTCTGCATCTTTAAACATGTGAAGGCTGGTGTCCGATTCTTATAAACGGACGCGTGATTGAGAAGTTCTAAAATGTACCTGATGTAGAATATGTACAGAGAAATTCACCGTTGTCGGTCCGATCCAGATCAGTTTTGCATCTGATAGAAATCTGGATTAGTACACGACATCGTTAACACATAGTGAGAACTTTAGCATATCACCTTAATGCGTTTCATTTGTATTAGACGTGAAAACATAAACAAGTTAGTAAATAACGTCCAATAACTGAAATATATATTGGTTAACTGTATATGATATTAAGCTTTCATCGCCTATAAAATCAGTACATATTTGACCTGTATATTATGATCCAAAACTTAAACAATTTTTCCATCATCTTTCATGAAATATATTATTACTAAAATTACATACTAGTGTTATAATCGTATCGTTTCTAATTGTCTCAGTTTCGATAACTGAAGCAAAAGATTGATAATAATCATTCGGCAATTTATATTTGTTCTAATTTTTATGTTAAATACTGTTGCAAAAGAAAAGTATAGCATCTGCTTTTGTCTAGACATTGCCGTCCGGGCCACAGCTTCCAATGACTGTTGCTCTTCGATCTGAAAACAGGAATAAAAATAGATACAAACAGCTTTATCCATGTAAGTATTCGTTGTATTCTTATTTGCACAGACATATAATAGAAAAATGACATTATCCTGTAATCGTTATCAAATTAACTACTGTTACGACTCTAGGTTTTACACAAAGATATATAAAACAAACATGGTATGTAAAGTCAATAAAAATTTCTTACGCTTAAATACAAAGTGCAAATCTTAAAATCGTATTTAGTACTGTAAATATTAAATCCCAATTAATCCTCGAATTTTAACTCGTGTCTTGATTAATAAAGTTCTGAATAAACTTTATTGATATTCCAAAATAATTTCAACTTTAATAGTGCCTGTGATATACTGAATTTTAATAAATGACAATAGTCATTTGTTGAAACACAGTAAAATAATGCAAGAATATATCATTCTTTGAAGTGTTCTCTAAATCCAAGTCTTTCTGTATAACAATATTATTTTAAAGCTCTTTACATTTCCAAAAAAAAATAATTTTGAATTAACGGTAAATAATTTCAGTCCAAAACCAAATCTAACACAACAACAATATAACTTGATTCTGCTCAGATGTTATCACAGGAATGACTAATTTTCTAGTAAACATTTTTTATAGTTTTTACAGGACTCAAACATAAAGGAATAACAAGTAAGAAAGACAAAAATTCAAAGTTTTATAATAAACCTAGGCATTATTAGAAGATCTATGTCAAAAGTCACTATAAAGCATTCGACAATCATCAAGTAGACCAGGTTTTGTTCTGTAAATATTACACTGTCCTTGATTCAGCTTAAGATAATAATCATAATATTTAACCTTTACTCAGAAAAAAGGCAAAAAACTGATATTTGCAGACCTGCCGCTGATTTTGGAAAACGTCAGCCACTAGATATAACTTTGAATTACCGATCGCATATATTGAAACTAAAAATCGAACCAAACAATGCAAATTAAATACACAGAAATTCACACATTCTTTGTAGATAACAGTTTGTAACACGCAACATTTATGTGGTTATCATTTTTCTTAATCAGATGGAGTAGGACATAAAATTACTCCTACTTACTTATCATTCAATTTTTTAGAATGCTTCAACCGACATCAAGCAACGCAAATACATTTTCAACAGTAAATGATATTTATAATATGTATCCTCATCACAGTAAATATTCTTTCTATCATATAAATATACGTAAAAGAGAGGGTGGTGCTCAGTAACAACTGCACTTTAGTAATCACGTATGACGATTATGAACAAAATGATATGTAGTACAGCAATTGGAACATTTTAACCTAGCCGTCATGTCAAATAAGTAAATCTAATTAATGCTTTTAGACGTATACATTTATTAATTGGAATGTAATTTACGAATACGAAGCAAATACATTAATTAAGTTATAGAAATAAATATTTGAAATATTATCAGTCCATGTTAATTGAAGTCATCTTCAGGAAACACACAATTTATAATAACATGAACAAACGTCAGTTTAAAACTTGTGGCCATGACACTCAAAAATGACAGAATCTTTACTTCATTAAGGTTACAGGATGCACCATACACGGTACAAATATTAGTTTATCACTTTGCAAGAGCCTTATCAGTCACGGATGATACTAATACAGAAAAAGCAGAATTTCTTTAATATCAAATTCAATACTCAAGAAGATCCTGACATAATTATGAAGTGATGAAAGTAAACTACAATAAACGAAACACAAATTATTCTGCGATATACTTGCTATTATTCAATGATGTACTTGTCATTATTTTCAATATTAATATTTTTTAACGACGTATATGCAACATTTTTACACGAAAGCCGATCAATAAAATTTACTCATTAAATCTTCTTGGTTGTGTGTTCTGAATCATAAAGAGGCTTGCGAAGTACGAATTTATATAATTAGACACTCTATACGTATGTTTCGGTGTTAATTATGTTAATCTAAGGAGGTCTAATATAAATAATTATAGACTAATGGGGTCTAAATAATGCCAAAGTTATATTTGTTTTCTGTATTTCTTCAGATGACGTGAACCGCGTCCTACTGAATCCAATGAGTAGTGATGACAGTGACTACATCAATGCATCTTTTATTGACGTGAGTTTCTTTCCAACATCGCAAAAAACATTCATTTAGACAATTGATAATGATATATTGTTATATTGCTTTTGCAATGATCTACTGATCCAAAACCTGACTTAGTTCTGTATATTTATAAATATAGTGCTACTGGTATAGGGACAAAACTGATTAAATATATTTAGACTCATAATAGCATCTTCATATATGTTTATTTGTAATCATTTTACTAATGTAGTTGTTAACAAAACTATTTTATAATTATTTTAAAACATAATTTTGATTGGAATCTTTGGTGTCAAAATACTATCATAAAATGTTCTGGATTAATATAATTTCACATTTATGCGAGACAGAAAGCTCACGTACACATGTATTATACTAATTATGGGCTCCATGCTCCTTAATAGTGTTTCTTTATTATTAGTATTATTATTATTATTATATTATTATTTTTATTATTATTATTATTATTATTATTATTATTATTATTATTTTAGGGCTATTCCGGTCGAAAGATGTATATTGCTTCTCAAGGTATACAGATCACATCTAATTTTTATATATTCTCTACACTTTACACTTGTAAAGGATATAACAGCATTATCATTGTTAGATATATATGAATGTGTTAAATATATGACTTTCCCATATTGTTTTTATATGTTTATACAATACATTTTGTTGACATAACTTATATTAATAGGGTATAGAGATGTAAATTATTTTAAGACTTTTTTTTCCTAAAGTTTTCAAAATACAGAGGCTAATTGTCGTTGATCGAAAGCCTGTATTGATTAGCAAGTACATTTCACATCGGTGACTGACATAATATTCAATATATTTTAAACGAAATTTTTAAATTATGCCTTATTGCTTAGTATTGTAATGTTATTGTACTGGTACATGTACCTCTGGCATATTTCATTGAAGGTACAACCAAGGATAATATCGATGATTTTTGGCGGATGCTGTGGCAATATGACGTGGAAAAGATAGTGATGCTCACGGGACTATTTGAAGGTGGCAAAGTACGTACACTGACATCTGTGCAAATTCATTTTGAAAGATTGATGGAAATGGACACATGTAAACTATTATTCAATATTATAGTTCTCATTAAGATTAATTTGTTACTTTCACCATGATTCCTTTTTATCATAGACTTTTAAGTGGATGTCAGTTAAATTATCTTTAAACACGTATTGTCTACTTTTAATAGCACCATAACATTTTGTTTCTTTACTTTAAAATATTAGATTTTAGTAAGCCTGTGGTTGTTTTTAATTACAACAATCTGCATTTATGTAGAGCTTGAACTACTGACGGTCATTGTTTAAGGTTTTACGCGAGTTAGAAAAGAGAACGTAAAGTATTAGTCACAAACATTAATTGGCGAATTCTGTACACTTTTAATAGCACAAGTGTGAATTGTATTGGCCGATGGAGAAAGGACAAAGAAGTTCATTTGGCAGCATTTCTGTGAGACTACTTGAAACGGATGTGTTTGCTGACTACGACATGCGTATCCTGGAAATGACTGTGGTAAGTAAATTACATTTGCTTATATTATTAAAAAATTCAAATTATTATTAGTTCTTCTTGCAACGAGGTCAAATAAGACATGTGTATATTTTATTCGTACTTATGACGATATTAAACATTGTTTGAGTCAATTTACAAGATACTTGTTTCAAATATATAGTCACACCCATTCCTCCCAAAACTATTGTAACGTTGGCTATGAAAGACACAAGACTGTTCATTTCATGTCCCAATATCGTGATATGGACTGAAATATGGTAAGTATGTCTTATAGTGTATTTATGTACTAGGTTTATTGTTTGTCCTAAGACGAGAATAACAAGTAAATACAAGTAAAGTAAAATATCCGATAAGCGAGTGTAAAGACAATTTGAAGATACAAATGCCATAAAGGTATACAACAAATTGGGATGACACTGCAAGTTTCGAGCTCGAAACCTCTTATATGGGAATCGGGACACAGAAAGAAAGATAGACACATGTCCGTGTTTACATATATAAGATGTGTTTCATTTGGCGATGTAGCTTATTTATCACTTTTCAGAGCAACAAGTCAAAATGCTTGACTCAGTTCCACTACACTGCGTGGCCTGATAAAGGTGTACCGAAGGCTGCTTCTTCTATTGTTCAGTTCTGGAGGAGTATTAACAGAGTACCTACAAAAAAACCAATTGTTGTCCACTGCAGGTTTGAAACCTTGTTGAGTGTTTCTCTGTGTGTGTGTGTGTGTGTGTGTGTGCTTGCTTATTTTCTTGGGGAATTTACTATCAACAGTTTTCCTTAACATAAGCGTTTCAATTGTTGACCCCAAACTTACTTATGTTTAAGAATCTTTTGTTTCCTAAATCAACCACGTACTTCATAAAATAGATTTCTTGTAAAGTATATATAACATATTTTGAATATGGTTTCCTCTTAATTTTGTTTCAGTATCAAGACAGCTGTTTTTATTAATTACCCTGTCAGAATATTTTACACCATTTTAAAATGTGCATTGCTTGTTAGGAATATATTGTTTGCAGTTATGTAGAAACAATTTGATTATGCATCAGTTTATTTTCTCGTTCTAGTCGGTCTTGCAAACAGTGCCATATAATTTAGACGCTAAGTGACTGCGATGAAACGTAACAAAATAAGTTACTGAGGTCGACACGGGCTCTTAAGTTAAATTTTACTATAACCAAAGTAATTTAGTTTATCTTTAATTTAGCGCAGGGATTGGTCGGACTGGAACGTATTTAGCGCTGGACTACCTGACCAACCAAGCGAAGGTGGAAGGACTTGTGAATGTGTTAGCATGCGTATCGAACCTGCGACGTCAACGAGTTAATTTAGTGCAAACAAAGGTCATAATAGTATACCAATATTTGTATCTATACTCTTAAGGCGACATAAAAGTTTGATCGAAAAGAATAACATGTATATCTATATAACGTATTGATTAACATGAGATACGTTTGTGTGCCATATAAATTATACATATTTGTCAATGTAGTCTGAAGACCACCTGGAACGTACTTTGGGAAGTGCGATAAACAGTTCCTAACAAACAGCACTTGCAATTCTTAATCAAGCATGGTTTGCAGATTTCTAATTTCAAATTGGGGGTGGGGTTTAACATGACACATGCTTTGGTGAAAACTATGTATCGATTTGATTTTTATGTATATGAAACTGACAAGTATATAGCATGTAAATATTGTTTTGATTGTAGGAACAGTATATTTTCCTTCATGAGACGTTAGTGGAAGCCTTGATGTTGTCAGGAACAGCGACAACCTCTGAAAACTTTCCACACGTGTACAATGAGCTTATGAAAGTTGATAGTGAAAGTGGAAAAATCAAACTTCAGCTTGAATATGAGGTTCAGTACTTACATTGTCTCTGTTATACAATGCGCTAACAACACATATACAATTATCTTTTTTACATGAAGCTTTTCTGCTTTATTCTAATTACTGATACTGATATGTTGATACTGAAAATGTGTGCCTAAGAAGATTCTTTAAAAGTCAGTTGTATAAATCAATCATCTATCTCTCGTAATGTGTTTCTCGACCACATACTCAAAAGCATTCTTCTGGCAATTGTTACGTATATTTGATTTAAGTCATTTATTTTTACTTTTATTGTTTGTTTGTAACATTCAAATTTGACATTTTAAGTTTAAGATTCATTCATTGGGAGATGACCTGTACTTTACAAATAAACACCACATGTTGACCTCATTTCTGACCTGGCTTCAGAGTTGTAAACAAGCTTTTAAAATGATTGGCTGATTCCATGGACATTATGGAACTTTGTTATAAACATTTTTCTATTTTTAGTTGGGTCAAACTATGCACGAGATTTTTTTGAACGTAATTTTGTTCTAAAGATTCTAGACGATCATGTGACCCCTTCCTTGTTTACGTAAAAACAGGTATATAAATTATGTTTTGGAGCGAACTATTTAGTAGAAGTTGGGCTGTTAGAATATTAAGTTGTATTGTTTTGAGTTATTTTAAATTACCTTGTGCTGGAAAATATTTAAATTCGGTTGGATCAAGAGGATTTATTTTGTTATTTATCTGCAAAATAATTGTGCTCATTGAAATTCATAAGACCAGAACTGACTTCATCACGTGACATCGTCTTCCATCTTGGATGCTTCACTATGATTCGAACTGGGAATTATTTGGACATTTTATTACAAGGACTTTTGCAATGTCACTAGTGGATTATATTTTGAATTCTTTTTGGATTAATTTTGGAACTGATTCTTAAAATCGTAAGTTTATTTTTTTCTTTTCTGGAAAATATTTGTGCTCAATAAATTGTTTATTAAGTTTTTACAAGCTTGTTATTTTCACTCTTTCTATCTTATTGTTTATTCGAGCCTACGCTCGTAACACAATAAATATATTTCAAGAAGCCATTTTTATCAGAGGCATCTGACTAGCCACATTCTTCACTGTATACAACTAGTATGATTTACAACTGCACGAACGACAAACTGCATTAAATTTGCGTCAATTAATTGATCATACCACTCATTTTCCAGAGGATGCAAGATGAAGTCGTGAACCACGAGAGCGTGTACGCTAACATCAAAATGGAGGAGGAGGATGGAGAGGACTCCGATTCGAAACAAGATGAATACAGTGCTGCTAAAAAGTATGAGAACAGAGCTAAAAACAGACATAAAAATATATTGCCAGGTAAATATTATATATCACCTAAATACGATGACATTATCTAAATTGCGGAATACCCCAAACGACAATGTAAACCAATCAGTGACCTAGTGGTTACAGCATCCGCCTCGGACACTGGAGGTCGTTAGTTCGAACCCTACCGCGTCATACCAAAGACGTACAAATATGGAACTAATAGCCATCTGGTTAGGTGCTCGGCATTATGGGGGTAATGGATAATGGTGTCGGGATAATGTGGCTGGGTGGGACATGATGCCCCATTGCTAGACATTACCATAAACCGCCACACTCAATACATCGTAGTGATATGACTGAAATTTGTTTAAAGTTAAGTTAAAAATCCAATTCACACACACACACACACACACACACACACACACACACACACACACACACACACATGTCAATATATATGTAACCTGGAATTAAAATAAAAAAACCGAGTGCCTCGCTAGGTTCCAAAAAGAAACCGATTAAATGAAACAAAACAAACTTCAAGGTGTATTTATAAATAAATCTCACCCACACTTGTAACTCTCGAATTCAATAGATTCGAGGGCATATAAACAGACATTTTCGTAGGACATAGCGTTTGGAGACAATTAGCAAGGAATAGAAAATAACGCTATATTCAATAACGTTAATGAAGGTCTAGCTATCCACGACGGACATACGACGTCCTTCTTAACATTATTTGCTGCATATATCTTGGAGGTTTTACAAATTATTATCCAAATCATTTATAAAAATCCATCACGTAGCAAGCATCAGAAAACTGGAATTAAATTAAAAAATTTCAAAACTTTAAATAAATTACGACAAAATAACAAACATATAATATTTATTTTACAGCTGACAGACACAGGGTGTATCTCAGTACACACGTTTCAGGCAGAAATGACTACATCAATGCTGTTATAGTACCAGTGAGTTCTTTTTCATGCCTTGTGCACAACACAATTACCAAACTCTGATATACAAACATTAGGTCAAACTCGCAGTATTCGACATTTTATATGTATTAATTTTAATTTTACAAAAAAGATATTATTTACTTTAATATATTTTGTTCTATCCTGATATAATGAAACTTACTCAGATGATGCATTTGATACAGTGTCAGAATGAATTTTTAGTAAACATCTATCAATATTTCAGAGCCACCGACAGAAAATGGGATTTATTTTGACGCAGATGCCTCTAACAGATACCATAATCGACTTCTGGAGGATGATCAATGATCACGAAATTAGAACAATCCTCATGTTTAACTCAGAGAGTTCAAAAACTTGTGACGTATGTTGAACTAGTTACTTAATCGACTCGCCAAAAAATGAGCACAAATAATTTATGAAATTACTAAAGAAACCAGACATAATGCATTTTGTTGTTAGCAACTTATTGTTTGGGATTTATTCGTACACGAACTGGCGGTAGTTTTCAGTAAATAATACATTTGTTAATCTAGCACACTGCGTTTAATTTACAGAATAAAGTTCTACTGTGATATTTCAAGAAACGTGCATGATTATAGGGACTTGAAACTCTATCGTATTATACAAATATTTAGCATTAGTTCAGGTTGGCAAACAATTAACCGTTTTAGCAAAGTCATTAGCTTTTTTGCTCGATTACCTTCAAGTTATCTTCTCGAAGCATTAAATTCGGCAAACATCAAAAGCACTGCGCATCTGTCTCTCTATATGTATGTATCCTGAAACACGCGAAAATATTTATCTGAAACTAACTTCCGCTTCAAACGCAAGGTGCATCCCAGATTCTTTGATAAATCACTTCCGTAAACTGTGTTCAAGACAGGACATTGCCTCACCTATTCACCCAAATGTGTTCAAAGAAACTGACACCGTATTTGGAACTTCTTAGAGGCTCTGGATACCATATTAAAGAAATAATAAATTTAATAAAGTCATATAAAGCCAGTGTCTTGTCAGGTAGAAAAGATTAAAACAAAACAAGGTTCAATATTAATACATTTTAAATTATTTAGTTTCTTTGATATTTTTACTGTTTTGTTCATATCAGTTATTTAATGTACCATACATTATAGGTAACACGTTCGACGTGACGAAATCAAATTGCAGTATAAAATATATATCATGCTAGGTAGTTTAATTTCCAACAATCCATTAATGCAATCTTCCGTGGAAAGCTGGACCGGCGAAACGGTCATTCAAGGCATATGTTGAAACTGTTACAATATTTGAAACGCTCTAAGTATTGTTATTTGCACACAATTATCTTTATTTCTTATGAAAAATTCAGTAATTAGTTATACTAGGGATGTCACCTCTTAATATGAGTTTTACAGTCCATAGACCATGGCATTGTGTTATCGTGCTAACCACATCGTTAAGTTTCCCCCCCCCCCTTATAGAATTTTATGTTTGTGCTTGGTGGGGATGGGAGTGGATGAGTTTTTGTATTTTCATTTATTGTCTAAAGATGACTTTGTACGGATTATTCAATACATTTTGTAAGCCTCTTTGTCGCGTTCAGAATTAGCCAAAGTTTAGATATTTATGGTGATATGGCTTATTTTTAAATGGCAAGACGTGGCTTTGAAAGTTATTGCAGATCATGCAATATCATGTGTGGGATTAACTATAAATCATGGCCATCATTCTAGACCTCCGACGTTTGTTTCTTATGTGTTTTCTCTTTCTCGTTTGAACTATCTTTGTTTTACTGTTGGGGACATGAGTATGGAATTCAGATGAAGAAAAGAACTTATTTTGTTTCAGATTGGAATATACTGGCCGAGAGATGGAGACGTGCGGTTTGGACAGTTTTCAATTCGACTTGCAAATCAAGAAAGACACAAGAATTATTTGGAACGTACACTATCCTTCTCAGTTATTGGGGTACGTTTAATTTAATACTTTGAGCTACATGTATACTGATTATAAACAATGAAGTTTTGTATATAAAAGAACTTGTTCGGTTGATATGTCAATATTTCATTACAATTCATCAAAGGGAGAGATTATATATAAATATTTATCTTCCCAACTCTTTGTCTCCATGCATCTCTCTCTCTCTCTCTCTCTCTCTCTCTCTCTCTCTCTCTCTCTCTCTATATATATATATATATATATATATATATATATATATATATATATATATATATATGTGTGTGTGTGTGTGTGTGTGTGTTGTCTCTTGCAATTTATATATATGACGTCACTTTTGACATAATTATTATGCATTATAATGTTAACATGGTATTATATTAGTAACATCCTGATAAAGTTGGGACACCCTGAAGCACAATGACTACTGAAAAGGGTCAAATATTGAAAATGACACTAAGATGAATATCCATTTATTTTTTGGAGGATAAGGCTACAAGATCCATCAAACAGTTTCAATTTACTGAGTGGACTGAAACAGCAGATATACCAGGAAACATTGAATCATTTCTACATCTTATTGATGCTGTTGACAAATGGCAAAAAGAAAGGGAAGCAAAACCTGTCGTTGTCCACTGTATGTAAGTTCTCGTCATATCCGTCCCTATTATTATCATTCATTTCAAAGTTATCACAAATGGATAATCTGTCCGTCTCTCTAGCAATCACTGTTTTGAATATTGAATATTTGAAGCAGGTTAATGTCTTGCATTATTCATTATTTCTAGTGCATACATGCATGCCTTTTTAAGACGTTTTCTTGCCATATTCTAAATGCATCTAAAGGTTTATAAACCTTCCGAAACACATGGTGTTGTTCGCTGGGGATTAACTTATGATCTATTCATTAAAATTTTGATTTGGTCACTAATTAACAAAGGACAATATTCACATTAAACAATAGCACATGCCAGTTAATAATGCTGTAATTGATGTTTCGTTAAATATCATGTTCTCGCTCAAGAAATGGAGCTGAGAGGAGCGGTTTGTACTGTGTGATTTCCACGGTTATTGACAGACTTAATGTGGAACGAGATGTGGCAATTACCCAGACCATTAAAAGAATACGAGCAATTCGTCAGCAGATCATACCAAATTATGTAAGAGTCTATATATGCATCTCTGCATCTATATGTCTGTGCTTCTATCTACCTTGTACCATCGTATACATAGTCGTACTATTTGATTGTACTGTGCAGCCATTGTAGTCATGTTCAACAAGAATAACAATACACTATAGTATATTCTTATTGACAGAAATGATTTTCTCATATACATCGGGTTAAATTAGAATTAAAAAAAACTGTTTGCAGGAAAATGAATTATTCCGGTTTAGTGAAGTGGTATTCGAATCAAAAAAGTATATAAAATGGTCTGCTTGCAATGTATGTATGTATGTATGTATGTATGTATGTATGTATGTATGTATGTATGTATGTACGAAGGTAGGTAGGTAAGTGTGTGTATGTATGTATGTATGTATGTATGTATGTATGTATGTATGTATGTATGTATGTATGTACGAAGGTAGGTAGGTAAGTGTGTGTATGTATGTATGTATGTATGTATGTATGTATGTATGTATGTATGTATGTATGTATGTATGAAGGTAGGTTTGTGTGTGTATGTATGTAAGAATGTATGTATGTAAGAATGTTTATATGTATAAGGGTAGGTAGGTAGGAATACAAGCCGATAATACTGATATGAAATCCTCACATGGTATTATCTATCTTTCTCGACTGATTATATCAAAATGTGTCTATTATAATGAATTTCTATCAATAATAATATACATTAATGTATTCTGAATTGCGTAATTTCTCTTTTCCTCAATGATGTACGTGTATTTACTAATATGATTGTTTTATTTGATTTCTTTTAGGAACAATTCCAGTTTTGCCACGAATGCATACTGCAGTACATTAAGATGTTTGAAACATACTCCAATTTCTAAACGCACATTTATGTCCCTGTCAAAAGTTGACGTTCTTACTGTCAATCAAAAAGTAAATATTTCAATGCATGATAACTTTTACTGAATGATGAGATGGATGCAATGGTTATCTTAATTTATGTAAATTGTTTATTTGCATATGAAGATCAGCCAATTATCAGATTTCCTTTTGTGCTTGGAATATATGTACATTACTTTTTCATTCTTTTTTTATTTACTAGCTTGTAATAGGTTTCTGAAAATCAATTTCAAATGTATCCTTTAATTTATTAGTTTAATACATTTTTAAATTTGTCAAAAGGAATGAGATGTCCATACAATATAATTGTACATTTTCATCAAGGTTCATGTAAAAAGATACCATTACTCTATTTTACTCCTATATATCATAGTTTAATCGATATGTTGTTTCTGCTTTTCTCATTTGATCTGCCTCCGCCATATAAATCGATTCATACACAGTTACCCATGACTGTCAGTCTAATGGCGTCAAGTGTTTGTTTATCTCAGTCCGTCGTGAATTTCGTACCACATCCAAACTTTATGAGGCCTTATGTTTAGAAGACCTATGTAAGGTTCAACTTGCTGTGTTTTCAGCAATATCCACCGGTCATGATACTTGTTTAACAAAAATATCGTAACATCACTTCCTTCTACGATGCCGTTCAGCTATTAAGCATGGCCTCAGTTACTAAAAATGTACCACTATTGACCTAGAGCAATCCAGACTGAAGAAACAAATTTCCAAATATGATGTTAGTAATAAATAAAAAATATTCTGCAACAAGTTTTTTTCCTTTCAAACTCAACCAACCAATCAGACGAAATATGATGGAAAGAATATGTGTTTAAAGCCTTTCAGATTATATAAAATGACTAATACTAGAGATCAGATGTAGCCTGCGTTACTAATTATAGAATAGAAGATATGTAAACAACTGACTATATACCATAGACTGCTTAAACAGATTTCATCAACTTTGACGGAAATAACCTTGGCATTGACCTCTTCCAATATTATGCTAATGATGGTGGTATACCACATATATGGATGAAGGTACCGAAGAAACAAACTTGAATGAACTGTTTTCAGGACATATTCAATCAAATAGAAGATATTTCTACAGAAATAATCATGCTGATCCAGACTAACTAGTCAACTTCTCAGCTAGGGATGTTACGCAGATCTCAGCCAAATGAACGATATCTTTTACTCTTAAATTTAGTTCAGTTGTACTATTAATTATTCAGACATATCGTTATATATTGGATTGCAGTTGAATACACGTCAATGAGCAACTGTATTTATTATTCACACAACGGGTTCCAAGGATTTATTAAATATCAAGAACAAACAAATGACATGAAATATTTTCATGAAGCTGAAATATCTAAGAATTGCTACAATATTTACATGCACATTTTATAAGGTCCTTTTCAAACAACGAGTACATGTATAATTTATAAAATTGGCATTGTTGCAGAAAACCAAATTTTAAAAATTGCTATTGATAAAACTGATGCTCTTAGTAAATACGCTAGATATATGTTTCATTCAAAATCGGAGATTTAGGTCAAAATTAATATTATTGATCAGATAATACGTACTCAATTCAGTTGTTTGCAATCTCTAGTAAAGTAATTACAGTTTTTACGATTCCATGAGTCACAGTGATTAAACCACATAATGCAAATATAAATTAATTGTACGTGTATAGTCACCGAATTACTTTCAGAAGATTATTTGCAAATTAACAATCCTAAAAAGCTTATATTCGTTACAATGAGTTTATATTCATATATTAAATTTTCCAGTATATCAAACCACTTTAATATGTTTTAATATGCACTGAATTTATTTAAATTTGTAATCTTAACTATCGAGTCAACATGTTTTTACAGAGGATGTGACCATATCACTGCGTATATTTTACATGAATCTGGCATGTACATATTATGCATATTTCAATAGCTTTTATTTCTTAAATATGATGCAAAATATTAAATAACGAAACAATATAGACTTGCCATGCTCGCATGTATTTCATCCGTGATCATTAGGAGCACATTTTGCATGTTTCGAGTCACGATACCAGTATTGTGGTTATACTAATTTAAAGACTTGATATGGATGCATTTTCATCGCTGTAGAGTAAGTATAGTTTGAAAATCCCAAACGAAAAACAATTCTCAAAATAAATAAAACTGATACGTTTTATGCGCTATTCATCTTCACGAAAGGTCAGTGGCAACGTTTTCTCAACTTCAACTGGCACAATTTTTGCATGTAATAATTAAAAGGAAAACAAATTATGACTCAAGTTTATATATATGTATCGCACAAAAATCGACCTTATTACGTCCTGCTTTTATGTATGAAAACAAATTATAAATTTATTTTTAAACCTACATTCCATGTTTCTTTTGATAAAATTCGTTGTTCGTATTGTTTTCCCAGTTTATATGGCAATCAAATATAATGGTGCATGACCAGCTAGGATAAAACCGATTTATCTACCACATATCAGGTTGAATAAATTATACAAAGTACTAACTCACTGTTCAAAATATGAAACTATATAGTGCAACATTCATTATTTTGAAATTAAGATCGATATTGATATAACAAATGTTCATTCTTCTAACACTATAGCCAGGAATTTTTCAGTGCATTTTCTGAACCATTTTTTCATGTACTTTATATCAGGTTGATGTATTTTGGGAAACTATTCATTCAAGACGGATTTATAAACAAATTAATTACATATATTTTGCCACGTTTATAAAACATACTGAGTTAGATCATATTTGAAGTCGGTATATGGTACCATGCATTTAGTAAATGGTGAATTCAGTTCCGCCTAGCAAGAATGAGATCTATTGGGATTATTTAATTAACCATTAATTACAATCTTTATGGTTGCAATGACTAATTATGCATGGTTTATTTTTCTATATTCGTGCACCTTTATACATTATATTTTGACGATCTTCTATTTTAATTATGATGGGTAGTCTTAATGAAAATATGAATTCCTAAATCGCTGAAGCAATTAGCGTCATATTTTCATTACGACTTCAATCATAATTAAAATAGGATATTGGAAAGTATATAATGTATCTATTATACTAAAATCGGCATGACTGTTTCGGATTACAAATTGTATGACGTTTTCAGATATCAAACATATTGCATAAAAGTTATTTTGACTTAATGTAGTATACGCATTACATAAATATAGCTTGTGATATTTGAGAGACTCCTTTTGTCATTTAGCCCAAGAATTATGATAACTATTCTCTCTTTGTACGTTGTTGTATAAGTGGATTAAAGTTGATTCTTTCACCGGTTTTACCAACTACCAATTGAACTTCCTAGTTACTAATTAATCTAGCTAGCTTTCTGGCCAAAGAATTTTAATAATTACTATATTTATGAAATGGTTGGATAAGTGGATTTATGTTTAATATTTACTTACCAACCTACAACCAAGCACACACACACGCACACACACACACACACACACACACATACATACATATATATATATATATATATATATATATATATATATATATATATATATATATATATATATATATATATATATATATATATTACGTTAGTATATGAATGCTGCTACAATAAATTACATAAATGACCATGTTTACAGGTTAGTTTATGTGTAGTCCTTTACTGAATTTTACTAATTTGAAGAAATGATGAGAAGCAAACATCTGCTTAAAATATCTGAAAACTTGAAAGGTTATAATATCTATTCTTTAAAACTTACTAAATCGTTTCACTATAACTGGCGTTTCTACGCACAAAATCAGAAGTTACGTACGCCGTTACTTACGCAAAGTGAGAGTTTCTCGAAAGTGTACGTAAATCCGATATCGTCGCAACTTGAGCACCGGTTGGAAGGTTTATTCCTATGACACTTCAGACACTGGTGACAAGAATCGTGCCCGTCCCTACTGATATAAACTTCCTTTACGAATGACGGCTTCACATATCACAATAACATCTTCACTAACAACCATAATGGCAGAGGTAGACTCACGGCATTCTAATTGGGAAGGGGTAGCCCCACTACTGCAAACACAACTAAAATTACAAACAAAATATATACAAGTAGAACGATATTCGTACAAACTAACAATGTACATATAAATATAATAGTCTACTAAAACAATGTGAAAGTGAATGTAGTAAGCAATGTATTGAAAACATCAAAATGAAAGACAATTTATTCTATATACAGTTTGAAATATAATATTTTTCAGTTTGTGTGTCAACATCCATGTCAAAAGCATCATATGTAGAATAATCGATGACAGTGTAAAGTATATACATAAATATTAGTGCTTTCACTTTACATATTAATATAATCTTAAAATAATATATTGTTATTAGATTTCTTTGGAAGTTATTTTTCATCAATATTTACAGCAAGCATCAATATTAAATTATTTAGCTCCATGTGCAGATCAAACGCTCCGGTGGTCTAGTGGTTATAGCGTCCGCCGCGGAAGCGGGAGATTGTCATATTTCATTGGTGAAACAAAGGTCAACTGCATACTTGTCTTTTCTTTATAAGGGGAGGTATTATGTATATCTAAATTTTCTGTAACCTCTGGTACATGATTTTGCCTAATGTGTGTAATTTTTGTATTCATGACTATAAGTTATAGTGAATATATTTGGCTGGATTTAGCGTACATGCGTAGGGCCTATACTAGTATAGTAAAGAACGTAAAACTGCCTAATATCAATAAATATATGTCTTGACAGATACTATTACTATAATTATTAGTAAATATGTTTGCGACAATTTGACACATATACGCGATACATAGCTGGTCTTTAAATCAATATATTTCGCGTCTCATATTCTAATAATCTATTCGTTCTGCCACCCAGAAAAATGACAAGCTAACGACGTTATTGACTTATACTATAATAATATACGACATCATATATGCAGCACCAGGGGAGAGGGGAAACGGAGAAAAGGTTGTGCAGCTTTTATTTTGCTAAAATAACGGTTACAAAATTTTTGGGTTTAATCGTGTTCAGGAGAGCGCAACTCTACAAAAGGTTGTGCGGGTTTTATTTTGTTGTAACAATTGTTATTTCAGCGATGAATTAATGTTTTGCGTGATAATATATGTCAAGTATCGGAGAGATACTAAATATATATATGATCCAGTCCTATCCAATATTGTGTTACGAGGTCGGATAAATTTATCGTTATAAATCCGTGTGGGGTTGCCTGAGCACCACTAAAGACATTTTTTAATTTTACATAGTCGTAATCAGAGCACCAAGTTTGCTAAATATTTCTAAGTGTATGAGTATCAACTCCGTTAAACACCGCTAACACGTTGCAATATTCTCTGATTACTTTAGGTACTTGCGTGTATTTTTGAGTGACGTAGATCACCTCCGTGTTTATGTGTCTTCTGAGGGAGTATATCCTAGCAGGTTTTTTTGTTTATCTAGCGTTACATCGTCGTATACAACTAAGTTGTTAATGTCTCTGTTAATGTCTTCCACGGATGGTGCTTTGTCGATATCCGTAATAAACTCAATGAGATCTTCTCCGGCGATTTCCGAAGCTCTCTCGTTATAATCCTTTAGCACCTGATAACAGTGCTGATCATCCACGCTCGGTGCCACCAAATATAACTTATCCCATTTCATCCATTTCATAATTAAGTTAAGTAACAGATGTGTTTTACCGCTACCCGATGGTCCGATAATCATCATCCGGATGGAGTTAGGTAGCATCGGATGATGTTTAACTCGCTGTTGTTCTTTTAACGCTGCAAAATCAGTAATTTCCATTAAATATAACTCACTGGTATTATGGATTTATATTGTGCGAAATGTAAAGCTACTACTCCAACGATTATCCAACGCCTACCACAACGCGCAATATTAGAAAAGCTATCACTGGCATGTGCGCACGGTGTGGTATAAAAAAAAATAGGTTTGTACAAAAACAAAGAGGGGATGATATCGCAGCCAAGTTAACAAAACTCTCAGGGGCACCATGGGAGAAATATCCAGCAGTAAACACCTTCCAGGGTATAGTTATTGTGGTCCGGGAACACGATTAGATATCAGAATTGATGACCAAGACAATCCTCGTCCGGGTGAACACCCAATAAACGCCATCGATGAAGCCTGTCGTGTTCATGATATCGCGTATCGAAGTGTTAATCTCGAACAGCGCCATCTCACGGATATAAAACTGATCCACGCGTTAAATTCTATCCCTGATAAATCTCTCAGATAAAAATAGCATCCTGGATAATAAAGGCCGCCATGAAGGGTAAATTAATAGCTGGTTTAGGTATTTAATATGGAATCAATTTATTATTCTCCGACCAAATATTATATGGGTAAATCAGCCATTGATAAACTCGCCAGCTAAAGTTACGAGTGCAACAGCGGCGGATTGGTTATCCAAGCAGGTTATAGGGCAAAGATTCAATATGCATCGTTCGATGTTAATATCCCAAATGAAGTTCATCAAGCCGATATATTATTTCTACCGCATGATACCATAAAAAAACACAAATACGCGTATATAAAACTCAAAAAAAAATTTTCAATCAGATATCTTACCTAGCAATGTCACAGTGAGATACTTATATGAACCGGTGAGCTTGAAAGTGGTGCAAGACGATCATCAACTGATCCGATATGGAATATCACCGCGCATAAAATATTTGCCACGATAACATCTAAAAATAGACCAACGCGTTACAAACTTGATCCAACTGCACCACAACGGAGTCTTACCCGTGAACAGTTACAAGTTATACCGGATGACACTCAATTACCACCAACTAATCTCAAATAATAGCAATTCTCCGAAGTTGATTAATTATACGTACTCGTCACACAGCGAAATAAATTAAATTTGACCACTCGATGAAGTTATCTACGATCCACATAGTTGTATCGGTGATGGTTAATCCTTGTGACGAGTGTATCGTCATCGCGTATCATAACACCCATGAAGATTTATTAGCGTGTAATGTGTTTTCAACCACGGAGATATCAACTAACATAATATCATTCAACACAAGTTCTTGTTGTTGAGATTTTCCTGGGATATCAGTGAGGATGTTTTGTTATCGTGTATCCTTAGGCCTGTAACACAACGGAACCGGATCCATCGGGAATTTCTCTTTGTGGGTGTTAAACAATTCTACCTGAAGTTTCTCTCTTACTTTTCTCTGCTGGCGACAACATCGGTGGGTTTCCATGTGTCCTAAAACTCGTCAATGGGAGTTATAAGAATCGTTTTACGTGCTATTTCGCATTGTATATGATTCGCTTGTAGTCTTATCGCGGATTTCAATGCGGTTAATTCTTCGTCAAGTGAACGATGATCCGTTTTAATTTCTTTGTAAACGTCAACGTTATTTTTTAACCATTCATGAGGAGATTGTCCGACAAAATGACTGTGGTTGACCATGATCGCCGCACATGATCACCGCGGTGTTTTTCTTTAACAACCAACCAAGGAATGTTTTTAGCAACTCCAATGATACAGTATCGATTTCATCCCATATAATTATCCATTGAATATATTTTGTCCCCATGCGATAGGGAGTCCACTCAGTTCCGTTATATCAAAAAAACTATGATACGCGCACGCGTTATCTCCTCTGGATTTCATCTCGCGAGCAAGACGATGAGTAGGAGTAAGCACAATCATAACAGAAATATTCCTAAATAAATCTGTCACTCGTGTTGTTTTTCACGCCTCCTCCTGGACCATTCATATAAACCGTTTTATGTCGTGTTATTGGATCATATAAACAAGGAAGCAACGACATTTCCATATAAGTGTTTCCGTGATAATTATTTTCGATGGGGTCATCGATTTCTTTGTTGTAACTGTTTTTTTTCTTTCTTTATTCTACAAGTGCCCCAATTTCCTCCCATGTTAGTATATTCCTCGACGCGTTTCAGGTGTTTTACATCGAAATAGAATGAGTCCGTGGCAACTCTAACCGCGATTTCATAGAATCTATTTACCATGGATAACACAGTCATGAAAACATAACAAAGCATCGATGATCTCAAATGGATAAATTGTGGTGATTCTCCCTCGTAATATTCAACGATGGTTCCCAGTTTTTCCTTGTTGGATAAATAAGCTGTTGATCTTGATATAAATGTTCCTTTCGTGGTTGTATCCGCGATGATAAAATCTACTACAGCGTTATCAATTATCAATCTGAAAGTTCTTTTTTTATAATCTTCTGCTCCGCCTTGAGTAAATTTCCCGATTATTATCCTTCCAAGACCTTTTGCATGATCCTCTAGACATTTTTTTTATTCTCGGATCATAGTGTTCCTCAGGAGTTGGTAACCAAACATTGGTTTGTTTCCGATATGAATTGTCGCAGAGGATACAGTCAACAAGGTCAACATCTTCTTATCTATTAGAAACCTTAATACGCTATCGGAGCCCATTTCTTCACACAGATTTGTTTTCCTATCCACAGATAAACTACCGGATGAAGACCATATGCGAATTTAAACGATGTTACTCTGGCAAATCCCGTAAAATCAAAGTCTGGTAATGGTCCATTTATCGCTACTCCTGTTAGCTCGTGTGTGGAATGACAAAATCGTTTAAAGTATTCATTGTAATCACCGTATTTGAGAAAAATCGCTGGGTAACATGCTGAAATATCCGCGCATATCATTTTTTGAATCTTATTCCGTGTTCCATAATCCACCATGGGAGGATTCTATACCACTAGCTTTAACATCTCCTAGAAGATCAGCTCGGACTGGTTTCCAAGAATTTTTCTTTCTAGTAAAGGGAGCTGCGACAGCAGGTACCGTAAAACAATTTTTGGTGATTTCATCGAGGTCAATTCATTGAATTGCATCGGTGAATCTCAGCGCGAGGTTACTTATCTGTGTTTGAAGAGCTTCAGTCCGATATAAATCTCCGTTGGTTTTAACAAACTGATTATATACTCCGATTCATCCTTAAACAACCATACTGAAACGGGGTCGGTTATACTCATCTCGTAGATAGCGTCAAATATATCTCCGTGATAGTATTTTACCGTTCGTGACATCGGAAATATTGTCACGGAACCACTCCATGCATGACCATTATGATCGATGATTTCAATAGGAGCGACTTTTTATTTATATTTTGATTCGTGTAAAATATCTCCAGTAATAGTTTTCACGGTAATCGGAAATATTAATATGCGCTCCAACATGATAACATCGATTATCGACGCTACTGTTTGTCTAACCGATTCACCTCACGCTAATATTTTGGATTTTCTTAATTCGGTTAAACCATTTCCTCGTTGAGCGTTTTGAAAATGTTCTATAACTCACTCTTCAACACAGTTTAATACCCTTGCAAGTTTCATCCGAAAAAGTGTTTTCAAATCTGTGTCATTTATCAGATACAATCCATAAGTTAACGCCGTCACAGGATACGACCGATTATAGTATATATAATCGATTAAAACTATCATACCGGGTTTGGTTTTCTCGGTTAACACGACTGGTTTTCCCGTCGAGATGAACAAGCGTTCACGATGATTATATACTAACCAAGATTTTCCGCCGAGGTTTATTCATCTTAAATTTTTCTATACTTTACTTGAATTACATATATTATGTTTTTCAAAATTTATCCTCGATGTTATATCCCGGGCACGAGAATCAGTCATCTTGTGTTCAAAATTAGGGGTTAAAAACGTCGAAAAGACATATTTGGCACCGTCGTTTTTAAATTCATATTTGGCACGTGGAATACAGTTTTTAATCGCTGATAACTTCGTAGGAAATTTTATCTTATCGTCTAGGTCAAATAAGGTTATCTGACGAAACTTTGGCTCACTTTTAAAATAGGGAAAAATTTCCATAATATTATAGTTAAGCCAAGTATTTAAATGAAAAATACGTATTATATATGCGCAGTTGTAATTGGTTGCCCATTGGTTCAACTACTAGGTGTGGTAAATTATGTCGAAAAGAGTTCTGTGGAAATCATATGCAAAATATAAGACGAGTAAGCTTAGGTCCGAAACCTTGTATAAGATGTGGTATTGGAGTACGAGGAAAATCAGAAATTTGCGCTAGTTGCGGAGGTAAAAAATACAGAGAACTTAAACGATATTACGTTAAAACTACCCACGTTTCTCACCGTGTCAAAATTATACAATCTCCTGTTGATTATCTTAGAAGAAAAACACTAGATGTTCAAAAAAGTGATTTTAACAAATAAAATCACATATAAAAATAAATGAATCATAACGAATACGTCGTTCATCCGATTTACGTTAACTACGAAGCTTCACGAGATGGAACCGTCCGACATCGGCGATGATAGGTCCCACTCGGTCACTTTAGTAATATGGGATATATGATGATTACCGTTGGAGAAAAACAATTATTACCTTCACAGAATCATCGCTGAGTGTTTTATAGGAGAGATCGGTAACGGTCTCGTAGTTGACCATATCAATAGAAATCCTCTTGATAATCGTTTAGAAAATTTACGAGTGGTTACTCAAAGTGAAAATTTACTCAACACGAATTCTCGAAAACATAGAAATCGTAAACAGAGGCCTGTAACAGCGTTCATGGATAGTATAATTATTGATTTTCGACTCCGACGATGATTATTTCTGTGGTAGATGTTTCAAAAAGATCCTGGAAATATAAAATATACGGTAGTGAAAATTCCACGATTGAAAGTCCAGAGATTTTTCATCGATTTTATAAAAGTGAAAAATTTATTTATTAAAATCGTATGAAATATTTATTTCCTAAAATGCAATAATGGAAATCCTTTTAAATCCGAAGGATTTCCATTTCAAGAGAAATTCTTCGATGAAATTGCTAGCAATTTAAAGAAATAGTAATCATAATATAATTATAAACAATGAATCCATCGACGAATTGAAAAACGAACTCGATCGTAAACAAGACCTTCACGACAATAAAATATTTACCAGTGATTACGTCGACGATGAATACTCAAAAAAAACTTCAGCGCCACGGTTATAAGATCATCTATGAAAACCGCGATAAGAATTTTCCCGAACAGGAATTCGTTGCTGTGTCCGCGATGTTAAGAAAAATTTTAAGCGCCGTCAGAAAAATATTCAATGAGGAATAATATCTAATAGAGTCCACCGAAAAGGAGTTCAGAAAGATGTATTTGGAAATTTCAAGGAATTTCACCTAAACATTTTCGTTATTGAAAATCTATGATGAAAAATCCTTCAGTGAAATCCCTAGGATTTCCACGTAAACAAATTTTTATCATGACCAAGTAGCGCTAATGCCATTTTCTCTTCCGTAGATACTCTAGGAAAGTTTTCATCAATGATCTTTTTTGTTGTTCGATTATTGTTTGTTCCTGTTGCGCTACCAACTCGAGCTGTTCTTGTATTGTTTGTTCGTGTTGTCGTTGTTTAGTGATATTTGTTTCAATTAATTGCCGTAGTTGTGTTTCTTTATATTGTAATGATTTATAAAACTCTATCATTGATAATAGTTGTGCTTGTTTTTTTTAT
The DNA here is from genome assembly GCA_029339505.1 of Unio delphinus. Taxonomy (NCBI): domain Eukaryota; kingdom Metazoa; phylum Mollusca; class Bivalvia; order Unionida; family Unionidae; genus Unio; species Unio delphinus. The sequence continues at coordinate 17,454,306 of JAQISU010000029.1, read as the reverse complement.
TAATATTTTCACTATATTTAGCTTGTTCGGTTTTTAATTTATCATTTAATTTTTCAATTATCTCCGTTTACCAGCTTCCGTACCAGCTAATCCTCCTGGAAATATTTTTTTGTCTGATGCGGATGTCCATATTTGATATAATCAAGTTAATCCGATGTTATACGTCTGAGCGATTTTTAATGGTTTTTCTTTTCTTCGCAAAATAATTATCGTCGTTGTATCTTCCGGGGATAGATATCTCGCTCGCAATGACATATTATAAAAACAAAAAAAATCATAATTACCGATACAAATAATTATGACTTTGTAATTATACCAATGGGTAACTATGTCGGTAATTATGATCGGGAATTATATCACCGTTTAAGCCTCTAACGGTCAAAATAACACGTAAACAATATTGTTACCGATCATAATAACCGACATAGTTACCGATTGGTATAATTACCCGATTATTATTATCGATCATAATTACTCAATGGATTTGATCGCTGAGTATTTCTTTAAGACGATCCACGGTCATACACGAGTGAACATAATTCATTATCTGATCGCGAGTACAACTAATCATCTTTATAGGATCACGTTGAAGTTGTCTCTGTTTATGATCTGTAAGCAAAAAGTCCTCATCGCCAAATCTGTCTACGTGGATATCAAAATTTCCTACGTGGGTTTCAACGAATGATTTTCTAATAGCGTCTTCAAGTTTATCCCTGTCATAGACGAATACTTGTGCATGAGTGTATATTATTGTAATTCTTGTACTTTTATTTTGGAAATCCCTTGGATACTCAACGATGAAAATCCTCAGGATTTCACATCAAGAGAGATTTGTAATTCTTCATCCTGTAAGTCAATCAAGTTAGAGTTTTGATCGACGAGTTTAAACTTCATTCTCGATATCAATGGGTTATTACACGTTAAATACACATTAAACTTTCAGGAGGAACTTCCGGTGAAAACGAATACAGGATATATCCCTGCGCGGCTCTATTTGACAAAGTGGTATTCACGTGATAACTTCCATGGACGATATCACATATCAAATTTATCGCGATAACCGAGGTTATGTCGACGTAGCGTTGTGAGATATGTCCACCTGTTCTGTATACGGCGTTGATGTAACGGAGAACATCTTGTAGTTTTTTCTCCACGGTATTTATCTTGTTGGGTTATTTGGTGACAGGAGAAGTGTCATCCTCGAATAGATTTCTCCACGCGGCGTGTATCATCTGAAAAACCAATAAGTTCGTTGAGTGATTTTTTCAACTCGGGCATATTATATCCTGGAAATTTATAATCGAGTGGTGTTTCCTCCGTTAACGAGTACGCGGTCATGACTTTTTCTTTATTTTTTTTTTGTTTTCCACATCCCCTTTACACCATTTAAAACAAAATCAATAATGTTTGTATTGAGAGATTCCATATCGCAAACAGAAGCAATTAACATCTCGATCTGCTTAATGATTTCATCACGCGGAGCTGTTATATCAAGGAGATTTTCCTGAAAATATTTTCGTAATTGCTCTAATTGTTTTTTGTATTCGTTTGTAATGTTATCAAATTAAACACGGAGAATTTCCAAATCCCAAATAGTTCGAGGATAAGTAACTAATAAGGGATCATAGTTATATGCGTCAACTACAGGATCATATTTGAGTTCTTTTACTGAATGTAAAATAGTCCAAATATGTGTTTCTTGGGGGTCTGTTGGATTTATATATTCTCCATAAACCGAACCATACTTATTGAGTATTTTACGTGCGGTAGATGTATCAGGATAACCGGTAAATTCAGGGTACGGTGATGTTCTATCGGAGGTAAAATTATCTTTTTTAGGCGCGAGGATTTTCTTCTTGCGTGTATATCTGCGAGGATGTCTGCGACATTGTTGTTATTATTATCGTTTTTCTTCTAAGTTTGATATGGCGGAGTCATAAATGTTCACCAACGAAGAAAACTCACTATAGCATATTGTTGTGTCGTCGAGTGACGATGAGATCATCGCGGATAATTGTGAGTACACGGTGAGTTTCAACGAAATATCCGGTGGTAGTTTTCCTAGAAAATTAATCAGCTCGGTTTTAACTTGGATGTGTTCTCGGAAAAATATCATCATACGTGAGAAAATGAACATCATATTCAGATCGTAACGTTGCTAGAATATCAATGGCGGATTTTACATCTGTAAGTTTTGGCGTAGTCACCGGTGGAATTCAAAAACAAGTGAAAATAGTCAGTTGAACATCTGTAAAGGATTTTTGTAAACCCGCAAATTGATTTACGTGGGCGTCATATTTATCATTGAGGGTTTTTAGCGAGTTTTCCGATGATATATAATTATCACTTAGTGCTGTTAGTCGATCCATCACCGTATCAGTGAGAATATTACTAGTCACTAGTTTTCCCTGACGATCTCCAAATACAACTATTTCACCTTGTTCTACTCCTACAAGGTTTAATATATCCGATAGCGCCTCCGATATAAGTTTCTTTACATGCTCGTGGGTACCACCCTTGGTTTTTCTCACGCGATAATGATCTTCCCCAAATATCTACCATGTTATGTTTTATGATCTCTCTTTAAAACGTTTTCACTGGTGTACTCGTACACGGTTTTATGAGGTATATTAACAGATATTGATATCGCCGTTAACACGTTAATGACTTCTCGGCCGCATATCGGAGGATCGGTTAATGTCTGTATGGGTAACGTTGAATACCAAACAGGTATTTTGAATTGTGTTACTAATTTGAGAAATTCGTTGGGTGGTGCTAATCCATAAGAGTCAAAATAAACAATACATCGTGGATGTAACTCATAAGCTACCCAATGTGTTCCAGGTCCGGTGTAATCATCGAGATTAGTTATACCTGTTTATGGTATTGTTGGTTAATTTGGTAATTGATCTTTCATGAAAACACCTCTGAAATGTTTTATCGGGGAATTTTTTACCGCGGCTATTAAATCAAAATTTGACATTGGAACCATCGGTGTTAGATCCTGTAAGTTCCTGGGAGTCTTAAACCGCTTCCATTTTTTATACCCTTTTCTTTCTTGGTATGCACTTGGAAGCCCCAGTTCCTTTGCTGGCTTTTCTACAGATTCTTTCAAATTTAAAAGTTCTACCAGCGATATTGATCTTTGTTTTTCCCGAAAGTCGTTGCTTCAGCTACTGGTGCAGTAAATAATAAATTTCCTCCTCGCGTTTTATATCCTTTTCCGAGAATTTTGTTCATACCGGCAGCGCCAGCAGCTCCAACAGCTCTTAACGCGGCAGCTTTAGCGATAGCGGGTGCCGCGGCGCCAATTAACCCTGGAATCGTAGCAAAAAGATGAAATATTCCACCGGTTTTGATCATATTGGAAATCGCCGAGGGTGAAAACTCCAACTGTACTCCTGTGTTTGCTGTTTTAGCTTTATTGAAATGTTTAACTTGAGTTTACGTCAGCGACAACTTATTTGATCCTCCATTAGCTATCTGTTCATGTTTCAATGTTATCTTTGCTCCATACGTAGCAGAGTTTTTCGATTGTATTTTTTTTATCTGATCGGGTGTCAAGGTAACATTAATATGACTAAGACATTTTTATTTAAGTAATATATCATCTAGTTGTTACATGTTTTGGACTGCATGTTATGTTTTTGGACTCCATTATATATTTTCTATTGGAGAGTCAACGAGTTTCATTCTTCCACCATGACCCTCGAGTAACATTGCTTTGTCGCTAAGAATAACAGCTACGGCTCTATATCCGCCAATGGGACAATTACCTACATGAGCACGAAAGATTATATCGACGACGGGTTGTCTATACAAATCAAGATGTTCCAATGAGAAGTAATCGGATACAGCGTTGTAAATTCTCGCTGAATATTTGCATTCCCGTGTCAATATCTAAATCACGACATAGAAACGTTGACAAACGACAATACGCTCGTGCAACTTGGTTGTGTTCAAAATTTATGATTATATCCTTGGATGGTTTTTGATGACCATTTACTCGTAGTGAAATTTGTAAAACATTGAATGGGTCCAATACCGATTATTTAGTCTGTTATTTCGCTGAAGTACAACAAAAACATGTTTTAGAGGAGCTATCCCGTGTTGTGAGGATACATTCCACCTAAATAATCCCGGAGCGTTATTACCAGAAGAACTATTTGTTGTCACAGTTTGCCAAGACAACAATGATTTACCACCCGTTTCCATAAAAGATATTAATTTAGTTTCGTTGGTAACCGAAAGTGTCAACGCGGGCATCCACAACGACAGCTTTGCCAAAGTTACCTTACCATTAGCAACACCAGGAGCTCTCCATATTGCATCATTATCATCCCCCTTTCTATTGAGTACAATAGTATGTTTTGCACCAAATATAACACAGCTGCAAAATCCAAATATATGAGAGACAGGAATCACACAAGAAAACTCCTCATTGGCATTTAACATAGGTCTACGAGCTGCAAATCCCAAATTATAATTATCGTTCATAGACTCAACTGCGTCACCTGCAGCTCTCATAGCCACATTTCGTTTTTAGGTTGGTCAATTGTATCCTTGACAAACATCATAGAAGGACCAACTGTTCTTTGATAATCATCCGAATATCTCACTAACCCTATTATAGTAGTTGCTACGTCGACGTTCTCTTGAATCGTCTCAATTTCTCTTCCATCGATAATATATCTGGCACTGTTAAACAACGCCATTATACCATTGTTAACAAACCCAACTCGATCATCTATTCAATAACCGGTATTGTCAATATGTGTAAATCGACCTTCAACCTCAATATATCCTTCCGATGAAAGAAAATATCTGCTAGTATCCTGAACCTGAAGTTCAATTCTACCTCGTTCTTCAGGAACTCTTGCTTCGTACGAATACATTTGATAATCACGAAGCGAAGTATCCCTCAATACTTTCTCACCGATATCAAACGCGGTGTTAGATATATCATCAAACATTTATAATAGTTGATTACCTTCTTAAACGAAGACCGCTACCAGCTATCATACTCGAAACAATATTTTGCTGTTATTGTTTATCTGGTACTCCACTTAACCCTGCTAATTTCTGATTCGCGAGATGATTAATTATTTTACTGACATTCGCGGGCATGAGCTAGGTAATGCGTAATTTTACAGGTTGGACAGGTTGAGGTCTACGAATTTAATCTCATTATTCTATCATTGACCGCGGAGAAAGTTTTTCCAGCAAGGGCACCAACAGTGCTGATAGCCTTTACCACGAATAACTCCAATTGTCTTCATCCCAAATTGCTTAGCGAACGGTATTGCCTTGGGAGAAATTTTAGTAAACAATCCGCTGATAACATCACCGATTCCATTTCCATTGTATGCTCTATACACTGGTACTCTTGAGTTTACTACTCTGACAGGTTGACGTCGTTGATCATATATTATCATCTTATATGAAGGCTTCTTGTCTAATCGCAATGAAAAAGTCATCAGTGACAATTAATCACTATAATCATCTACGATCTCAGCGATAAGACCTCGATATATATTAATATATATGATATTATTTGATATAACCGCTAACAGATATTTGTAGCCTCGTTGATAATTTCAGGGGAATTGTTTCCTGCTCGTTTTCCTCCGATGAGAACTTCTAATCGGGACACATCGTTGAGGATATTTTCCGGACAGATAGTTAAATTACCTCCTTTAAACCCTTGTCCGGAAAATGATTTAGTAACCCAGTTGCATCTTGTGTATCATCATCTACGCTAGATGTAAATTCCTCCTGTTTTTCTTCGCGTTGGCGTTTGACCCTTTCTCTGAACTTGTCGTTGTTCTTTCTCTTTTTGTTGTTCTTCTTTGTTATGCACATTGTAGTCTCTAACCCCTTTTATAAATTTGATACTCTAACGCATTTTTATCCAAACCACCAACCCCCCTATTAACCTTATATACCCAATCTAACAAATCATTGCGTTGTATTTTTCCTTTTTTATATTCAGCCTTTACAAATTTCTCTCTGGAATGATGAATATCAGCAGCAAAAACACTAAATTTGTAATAATATTCTGGTTTTAGTAATTGAAAATGTTCTATCTTTTTTTTATCACCCTCGGTAAATTTATCCGCAAATGAAAAACTTCCTTGAGATTTACCACCCTCCTCAACAACTTGAGGCTGAGCTTCAGTGATCTGTTTCAACAATGGATAAATTCCCTGTTGTTTTTCCTCGGCAGGAATATCTCCAAATATAGCTTTTTCAGTAGCCATAGTTGTCCCTTCAGCAGCCTTTTCAATTGCCGTATTTGTCTATTCAGCAGCCTGTTCAGTGGCCGTAGTTATTGGCTTAAAAAAACCGCTCTGTATCGGATACAAAATCAACATAAGAATCTTGTCGTCGTTGAAGTTTTTCTTTTAGTTCATCTCGGACAGGAATATATTCTTTTATAGCGGCCAAACTCTCTCTCTCTCTCTCTCTCTCTCTCTCTCTCTCTCTCTCTCTCTGGCCAATCTAGACTAATATGATTCATCGATATTTGTCATATATTAACACGTATAACATTAATTCATAGCTGGCCGGATAATACCTAACATTGATCATTTGTGTTAAATTAGTAGAAACCATGGTTTTAACAAAATAAAACCCGCATTACCTTTTGTAGAGTTGCGCTCTCCTGTACACGATACAACCCCGAAAGTTGTGTAACCGTTATTTTAGCAAAATAAAGGCTGCACAACCTTTTTGTCTGATCCCCCCCCCCCCCCTCCACCCTGCTGCTTATACAGAACTTTCCAGACAGGTTTCTCTGGATAATGAAACGTACAACCCTTGGATCGCTTCTACTTGCTTTTACAAATCAGCGTGATTATTACATTTGACACACGTGCATCAGAGCGTGTTGAATTTAAACATCTGTAATCGCGTCTAAAATTAATCTTTTGACATTAAGCTATTACTGATATTATCTGACCAATACCTAATTAGTTTTGCGGTTTTTATCAATATCAAGCCTATCTTTTCAGAGTTCGTGTCACGTGAAGATATCATTGAATGCATATGCCCATAGAACAATAGAGAATCTCACCAATCTCACAGACCGTTTACTGCTCGCTTCTGATATTGAACAAAAACGGTATATATGTTCATTTATTTATTGCAAAGGGCATAACAGTGTAGCAATCCTCAGAAATAGTATGTGCTTAATTGCCCATAGATAATACAGAAATCCTTTGTCTACTTAGTATTCCTTCATGTTGTTATGTTGTATTGCTATATAAGAACCATTGCCCAGTAGTAAATAATAAGACTGATAATGACCACAATTTGACGACACCCACTTGACATGCATAGCGTTGGGTATTATAGATGATAATACAATCATAGATGTCAAAGTGTCCTGTAAATCTTATCCGATTGCTGATCAGGAGGAAATCACTCTGTAAGGCTATATCCGTCTTATTCTAGTATTATCCCCCGCTCTATTGTAGTGTATTAAGAGTGATAAATTGAAGAGAAGAAAAGTGTTTTAAATGGTAAAGGATCAACTCAACACTTCTTCATTCGGTCTAGTCTGTGAAAAGCGTAGCTGAAATCCTTAAGAGAATTTGAATTGATTTAATCGTTTATTCCATATTACTTTTCCTGGTTCTTTCAACACATACATAATTAGGGATGCATCGATGTATGCATGCGTGCATGTGTGTGTGTGTGTGTGTGTGTGTGTGTTACAGCGAACCCGTCATTACGGCGACAATTCATTGTCACTGGTTAGTCATTATGGCGACAGTAGCATTTGGGTGACAAAATTTGTGTGACCTTAATGTTTGCTCTCGTGCTGTACATTGCTTTTCTGATTTATTCACATACAGAAGTTCATGTAAGTATTATAATATCGCCTATAACTAGTATTTAATGTTATTTACTCAAGATATACATCTAGTTATTAAATATTGCTATGCAAAAATTTATAGGTGTGTTAAGGTTGGGTTTAGCCCCACCGTCACTACATAACCCTTATGGCGACATTTTAAAAAATGCTTCCACTTTTATCAAAGTCAAGTAATATTTTTCAGATATTTAATGAAATGATTTAAAATAGTAATTGACACTTTGTAATGTGTTTTCTTTAAGATCAAATTCAATGACAACTCATAACACACTCGACTTTTTAAAATGCAGTCGAAGAAACTGTAAAAGTTTGTGTTCTATATACAGTTCTTATAATATATTCATGTGTTCATGTGACCCTGGGTCAACGCATCCAAAACGAGGCTAAGATGGTACCAATTTCGTTTTATCTCGCAATCATGGCTGCCAGTGCTACAGTTGATACCGGCAACGGAAAATTCGTGGCATGTATTGTTGTATTCCGTTGTGCAATGGGAAAAATTGAATACACATAGATTTAAGCTTCCACCATACTCCATCAGTGAAAAAGATGGAACTTCGTAGAAAATGGATTGTTGCAATACTTCGTGATGCGGGGCCGACTTTTAATGTAAGTAACTGGATCGGTGTTGGTTTGCTTGTATTTACTTGCAACTAAATGATGTAAGAAAGAGAAATCCAAACGCAAAATAGATTTTGTCGATGAAGCAAATGATTGTACGTACGTGTGTTTTATATTGATAGGTTTCCAAAAATGTTACCCTAGTCCCATTCCACATAACGGGGTCGTCGAAAACTGGGCATATTTCACGCGGCGCATTTATATAAGAAATTATGAATTTACGTATGAGTTGTAAGTACAGAACAAGTGAACTTTATTACCTCGTTAAAAATAGAAAGTATTAGATGGCACTGATATTTAATCAAACCATAGCTTCGTAACTTTTGATTAATACATTTATTTCATATTGTGTATGAGAGAGAGAGAGAGAGAGAGAGAGAGAGAGAGAGAGAGAGAAAGAGAGAGCATACAGTCGGTGGAAAGCACCCTCTGTTAAAACTCTTGTATAATTTTAAATTATAGTGAAGCGGGTAACTTTGCTAGTTATATTTTTTGTCTCCATTATAGTTACAAATGTTGATGAAAAGTTACACTATTATTTTATCTTCTTAAGTTCCTGTGAGCTGCATATAGAATGCAGAAGTACAATTACATATATGGAGGAGAGACTGAGGAAAGCAGAAACAGAATTGGAAGAAAAGGAAAGGAAACTGCAAGATTTGAATAAAATATAAACATGGAGAAATTTGGATTGAACAGATTTACAGATGACGATGAAATGATAGAATTTTACACTTGTTTCCCCATATGAGGTTTTTATAACCTTCTTCAATGGCATCAAACCTACTGCAATTAGAATGAAGAGCTTATATTACAGCACCAGGAATGACATCAACATCAGAGGACGGCAAAAAGCAATGGACCCAGTGGATGAACTTTTCATGTTTTTGTGTAGATGTGGATTTCCGATTGAAGATATGTCTGTTCAGTTTAATATTCACATGTCTTCTTTAAGTCAGAAAATAATCATGTGGACAAATTATTTGTATTTCTTACTGGGAAGTATAAATATTTGGCCAAGTCATGTGCAGTTTCAAGCAAATATGCCTCTCGAGTTTCAACTGTCCTACCCAGGAACCAGAATTATTATTGACAGCACATAAATATTTACAGAAAGACCCTCATCTCTAGTGCTTACATCAAAGAATTTTTCAAACTACAAAACTCACAACTGCTAAAAAGGTTTGGTAGGGATAGCCGCACATGGTGCAGTCACATTTTTGTGTTCCTTTTACTCTGGATGCATGACTCTGAGTGATGTGGAGATCATAAAGCTGTCAGGGATTAAAGATTTGTTAGAACTATGGGATTAAAATTATGGCAGATAAAGGTTTTGTTTTACACTAAGTTGTTGTTGTTTTAGGCATTGATTGGAATTATTTGATAAGTTCATTCATTTATTTTTAAATGAGCATAAATGCAGATTTTATTTACTGCATTATTAAAAATACTCATTTTATAACTCCAAACTGCAGATGTGACATGAAATAATTATTGGATTCATTTGAAATCCATATTTTTTATGTCTTTCCATTGCATGACTTAATAATATCATTTGTGATGTCATGAAATCTAATTATATGTTACTTGTATGATAAATTTAAATTCAGTGTGCTAACATGATGCTAATTATATGGCACTCACAAACAGCCAGCAAGAGGGCCATGAATGGACGAGTGGTCTAAAGCGCTCTGTGTTACAGATCACTGCCATCTCACCTCTGTGTGTGTTCGAGTCTCGTATTTGGCAAAAGTGGGTAGGTGAGAAAGCTTGCCAGTAGCTTCTCATGGGTTGGTGGTTCTTTCTAGGGGTACGTGCTGGCATATCCTGCAAAGAGCAGAAAGATTTGCCAAGAATAGGTGATTCAAAAGTGGAATGGAATAAAAAATGATGCAGATTTGTAGGTCAAAGTTGATCACTGGTTGCAAGAATTAAAACCTATTGCCACCACAAGAAAGAATTACTTCTGATGTTTTGGGCTAAACAAACATCATATGCCGCACCAAAAAAAAACCTCCAAAAAAGTTCATGTGGCAAACACCAATAATTCTGTGTTCAACTACAAAATTTGAAAGTATTTTTGTTTAGTTATAATTACTTTTTTTGATAATTATAGGAGAATTTGAATACAGTATTCTGAACATCTGCAGTTTTAGCTACATGTTTTCTTCTACAATATCAAAGTGAAGCGCCACACAAAATAATACTACAATGAAGTGATTTGAAACGTGTTAATTTTCAAATAGGAGATACGGCTTTTTCGGGGCAAGGGGGTGCAGATCTTTGTGACGTCATATTTGAGGGGTGTCTGACTTTTTGTGACGAGGGGGAGGGAGGGGGTCAAAATCGGCCAAAATCATGTGACGTCATTTATGGTTAGCCCCTAATACAGTATAAGTTGCAGCATTCCAACCAGATCATATATATGTTACAGTCACAACTGACTATCAACATCAGATGATTTTTTTTCTTCTTGAATGATGTTATGTGATTGAATTTCATGTCTTTTTAAAATCTGATTGTGGTATAAACTGTCAGTTGCCAAACTAAATTCATGCATATATATATATATATATATATATATATATATATATATATATATATATATATATATATATATTCATGCTAAATGTTTTATCAAGTATGTCTTATTATTTTTATTTCTATGTTGAAATATATTTTGTCAAGATCATGCATCCCATTTTTTAAATCTTGACACTTCTGTATATCCCTTCACATGACAGGCAGTTGAATAAAGTACACGCTTCTAACACACTATTTCTTTCTATTACTTTGCAAGAGAAATTGAGATACTTGTAGTTAATGAAAATAATTTTTCTATTCATCGTAGTATGTCTGCCTGTCAAACTCAACATAAATGTGAGCATCATTAATATTGAAATTAACAGTGGACAGAAAAGTACGATTCACTTCATCATCTCAGATCATCTTCATTTTTTTGGCCCTCAGATAGGGAGCAATCAGTATAAAAATGATGTTCATTTGAATGTCAATCCCAAATTTATTTGAGGACATTTGCATTTTTGTAATATTTTTAATATTAAGGACATTTAATATTAAAACACGTATTTCAGCAGTTAGTTCTAGATTTTATGTCACTCTGTTTCTCACAATTACGTCCCAAATGTTAGTAAGTACCATGGGGGGTGGGGGGGGGTAGAAGGGGCCATGAGTGGCCGAGTGGTCTAAATCACTCTCCATTACGGATCACTGCCATCTCACGTCTGTTTGTGTAGGCTCCAGTCTCTGATTCGACCAATGTGAGTATGTGAGAAAGCTTGCCAGCAGCTTCTTGTCGGTCTGTTCTTTACGGGTATTTCCCGGGTTCATCCTCCACCATTAATACTGGCGTTATACCCTACAACAACAACAAGAAGTCACTTTTGTGTGATATGCTCCTCGCGATAACGTTTACAGCAGTTGCCATTGCCTTGGGGTGATGCTGCTTTCAACGCATGCGTCAGCAATAAACACAATTATGGTCATTAGGTCTCTAAGTTTGTCCCTGCAGTCAAAACTAGTGAGTTTAAAGAGCACTCTTAAAAGGGACCACTGTGTCTTTGTGTCTAATTTCAATGGGCAATTCTGCTTAAAAAACATGCCCCAGCCACCAAATACAGAGTATCAATTTAAACAAAAACGTGTTCTCCATGGTATAGCAGTGTTAGGGACCAGCTTCGCACTGTTAAAAGACATTGCCGAAAAGCAGAGAGGCTTTAGCTTTCCACCGGACTCACAAGTCTTAAACAAATCTATGAAGTCGCTAAGAAAAACGTCACAAACATAGTCCATTTAAACAAATTATCCCACTGCAGTACTTAGATCACAGAGAGTTCCAGTTGCAAAGAGCTCTTCGGCATGACTATGAAAATAATGTCAAGGAACAAATGTACACCACTCCCAACAACCTTCTCTCCAGTAGACCTTCCGGACCAGTTTTCAAATTTCTTCCGTGACAAAGTAAAAACCATTAGAGATTCGCTTGACAGCACAATTTCAACTGACTCGTCACCATACAGTTATGATGCAGAATGTCAGCAACAACCATTATGAGCATTTGAACCTGTTTATATGATTTAGTACTGACAATCGTGATGAAGATTGCACCAAAGTCGTGTGAACTTGATCCAATTCCGACATCACTGCTGCTTGAGTGCTTAGACCCAATATTGCCTTCACTAACTGATGTTATTAATATCTCTCTCTCATTGGGGGAATTCCCATCATTTTTCAAAACTGCCATTGTAAAGCCTCTGCTGAAGAAACCAACACTTGACCATAAATCTTGACCTCCTCCTCCTCTATCCTGTCCTGTTCGACTATGGCCTCCATAGCCAGTTCATCAAGGAGGCATCTAGCATGATCCAGGTGCATTTGGAGTTGGTGCGTATAATTAGGATAGCCTGACCTTTGTTGTAGTTGAGCAGCAAAGAGGGTGGACAGACCGAAACTATTTCAAGCAAACCGAAACCAATTCAGGCAGATAAAAAAAAGAGAAATTGTTTAGGATTTTACGCTACAGACCCGACACTGATGTCGCTGCGGAGATGAATTGTTTCAGCCGTATATTTGATCAAGTCTGATACGATATCGTGATCTTGGGTCATGCAAATTTATCGTTACAAATCCATGTATGATTAACTGAGCGTGACTAAAGAAATTTCCAAAGAGATTATAATCCATATCACCGCCGCACCACGTTTGCCAAATATTTCGTAGCGTATGCGTGTCAACTCCGTTGAATACAGCAAGAATATTGCAGTTATCTCTGATCACTTTTGGTATTTGAGTGTATCGTTGACTGACATATATCACATCGATAGTTTTATGCCTGCCTCTGGAAAATATCCTAGCGGGATTCTTTTGATTGTCTAACATGACTACATCATAGACGACTAAGTTGTTAATACCTCCATCAATATCATTAGTACTCGGTGCTTCGTCGATATCTGTTATAAATTCTAATCTATTACAAGTTGATCCTGGCAAGGAATTTCAGAGTGCAATGTTATCAACAATGAAGCATCATAATGTCACCATCAGACGAGGACATACTGCACTACATCGCAATCAGGCAATTGTTGAAATATTTAATCGGACATTTGCTGATCGGTTATTTGAATATCAATACGCGAAGGAATTTATTCAGGATAAGCGATCCCGTGAATGGGTCAGGAGATTACCAGGCGTACTTACCGCGCTGAATAATGAGATTACTCGAACAATCAACATGAAACCTAACAACGCGATTAAAAAAATGTATATACCCGTAAAACCACAAAATGATTTTTCAAAACAACCATACTCGGCAATGTCAATGTTAGGTATTTATATGAACCAGGAGAGCTCGAAGGTGGCAAAAAAAGAGCTACTGATCCTATTTGGAGTATCACTACGCATAAAATATCTAGTATAACGAGATCCACGGGTAGACCGCCAGTCTATAGATTAGATTCAACTGCTCCTCAGCGCGGATTTACTCGTGAACAATTACAAGTGATACCCGACGATACTCAATTACCACCGCGTGATCTTAACTAGCACCTCATTGTCTGTTGCACTGAAGACAAGTCAGCATCACGTTATCTCTGGTATGACCTACGCTGGTAACTTTTCTGTCTACGGTAAATTGGCAGGGGTCTTTATCCGACCAACACCAACGCATTATACAATTGCAACTCGCACAGTGATCATTCTGTTGTTGCTTCAGTATGATTATAAATTCAGCATCAATGTCAAATTTTCTGTTATTTGTTTTGTCTTTTTGTTTATAACTATAGAGTTTTTTCTGATTATATCATCGCTGACAATATCATTGTTGCTGGTGTCATTATCATCTAAAACAACTCGTCGAAGTTGATTTATTCTTCGTACTCTGGACACCGCAAGATAAACTAAATTCGACCACTCGATGCGATTATCTATGATCCAAACAATTGTATCGGATATAGTCAACCCCTGCGAAGAATGTATCCTAGCTTCCATGGGGATTTATCAGCAAGCAATGCATCTTCGACAACACTGATATCAACCAACACAATATCATTTAACACTAAAATCTGCTTTTCTGTCAGGACTGGAATATCAACTTCGATATTTTGTCTTCGTGTATCTTTGGGTCTATAACACAATGGCACTGGAAGTGTTGTAAATTTTTCTTTATGTGTGTTAAATAACTTCAGCTGAAGTGTATCTCTGACTATCTTTCTACTTGCCACTATCAAATCGTTTGGTCTCCACGCTTCCCAAAAATCATTTAATGGGGGTTTCCGAAATTATTTCACGCGCTATTTCACATTGGATTCTATTCTATCTATTTATCATCGAAAGTAAATTAATAGAAGCGTAAGCCAGCATAGACGACCTTAAGTACGTACATTGAGGATTTTCTCCATCTGTGTAAGTAACAATTGTACCTAATTTGGTTCCATCGGACAAGAAAGCGTCTTTACGATTTACATATACACCCCTAGACGTTACATCTGCGATTATAAAATAGTATTCAGAATCATCTATAATCAACCGCGAAGAATATCGTTTGTGGTCGTGTTTTGCACCTTGTGTGCATTTACCAATTATTTTTCTACCGAGATCTTTTGCGTGTTTATTTCTAACCTCAAATATTTCTTTGGACCATTTTACGATATATTGCTTTTTGTTTTCGGTGATTATACTATGTAGACTATCGGGTTGTGGTAACCAGACTTCAGTTTGTTTTCGATATAATATAATTGCTGCACTGACAATCAGCGATATCAGCATTTTAGAATCAATCATATACCGTAATAACACTATTGCAGTGGTTCTTAACCTGGGTTCGATCGAACCCCAGGGTTTCGGTGAGTCAGTCTTAGGGGTTCGGCGGAGGATAAGACACATCCGACTCATATGATTCGTGATGACACGCCCCCTTTGGCCATCATTTGCTGCAGGTGATCACGCAACATCGCTTGGCCTATCTGTGCTGCAGGAAATTTGGTGCGCCCAGTAGTCGACTTGTGACTGTCGTGATGGTACGTCGTGTGATTTCTTTCTTAATATTTTAATCCCTTCATACTATGTCGAGCAAAAAATGAAAGTGGTCGGACGAATATGTACAATATGGATTCACATGTATAACGGAACATGATGGGAGTCAGCGTCCTAACTGCATTATTTGCAATGCCAAGTTGAGCAATTCTAGTCTATCACCGGCAAAACTAAGAGAACACTTCCTTAATCTGCATGGAGCTGGAAAATACAAGAACACAACGCTCGCTGAATTCAAGGTGAAGAGAGCCAGATTCGATGAAAAGGATACTCTGCCTGTTCTCGGCTTTGTACCCATCAACAAACCGATCCTCACAGCATCGTACGAAGTTGCTTACCTGATCGCAAAGCAGGGCAAACCACACACCATTGGTGAAACACTCATAAAACCAGCTGTGTTGAAGATGGCGTTGAGACAACACATGTCAATAATGAATACCTCGATGAAATCATTGAAATTCAGCAGAGCCAGGTTCAACAGCAACTCTTCAGAACAACAACGCTCTCAACGTTTTGGTGTCAACAAATGGTAACGTACCCTGTTATTGCTAAGAAAGCTCTGGAGATTTTCATACCGTTTGTTACAACATATCTTTGCGAGCAGTCGTTTTCGAGGATGCTGGACATAAAAACGAAGAAAAGGAACAGACTTTGTTGCGAAAATAACATGAGAGTGGCACTTGCCAAGGTGAAGCCGCGCATTTCTGAACTGGTCTCTGAAAGGCAACAGCAGAAGTCACACTGCTTTGCAGTAAATATTCATTATTATGTTTTTGTTTTTGTGTGAAAATCATGTTTTAATGGTTTTGTTCTTTGAACACAGTGATGTTGATGCACGGTTCATTTTGTGCACCAGTAAAATATATAATTATGTTTTGAATTTGAAAAAAATCATATTTTATTTTTCCAATTAAGAAGGGTTCGGTGAATGCGCATATGAAACTGGTGGGGTTCAGTACCTCCAACAAGGTTAAGAACCACTGCACTATTGGCATCCAGTGTTTTTCAGAGATGTGTCTACCAAGCCAAACATAACAACACGGATGAAGTCCTTTAGCCAATTCAAATGATACCACACGAGCGAATCCGATAAAATCAAAATCGGGCAGTGGTCCATTAATCGCAACACGGGTCATCCCGTGTGTGGGATGTCCAAATCTTTTGAAGTACTCAGAACACTCTCCATACCCAAGAAAAATCCCTGGATAACACGCAATCATATTAACCGAAATAAAGTTTTCAGGGTCGTATTTTGTATTCCATAATCCACCATGGCCATAATTAACACAACTATCTTGGATATCTGAGAGAAATTCTGCTCTTGTTGGTTTCCATAGATTTCTCTTTCTTGTGAAATGAGCTGCAACTGACGGTATTGTAAAACAGTGTGTTAGTAATTGTTCGTCGTGTTCCGTTGAAAAACCACTAGCTAGTTTTGTCATCTCGTTGTGGAGGGCTTCGGTACGGTATAATTCGCCATTGGGTCTTATAAATTGATCGAATTTACCCTCTTCGTCTTCAAAACTCTGAAATAACCACACTGACACATGATCGTTTTTACTTAACTCGTAAATAAAATCAAGTAAGTTTCCCGTGTAATATTTTATGGTTCTAGTAATGTTTCCCTTGATGATATTTTAGTTACACAACGCGGTGTATTTCATCAACGAGTTCATCTGGGGTCAACAATATGATATCAACGATCATTGACAAAGGAACAACTGAACGATTCATATTAGCATCCAGTGATAATAATTTGGCTAGGGTTTCAGTAACATGGTATGTGGAATTCGTAGCGGATTTAAGTAAACAACTGAATTGAATTCGCTTGCGAATTTAACGCCAGCAATTTGAAATATATTATAATAAATGTCATCATTGGCAACCTCACAGCAATATCGCTATGATCAGGTCAGAGAATTTCAAACTAAACTCAAAACATTCACTGAGGAGTACCAAACAAAAATAAAAAAAAAACCGACGAAGAATTACCGCAGTTGATGTTACCGTGTACTTGGTATCAGGTGTAATCACCGGAGCTGGTATAATACTCTCCTCGATGACAATGATTGCCCGATAGCTATTCCAATTTGTATATCAGCGACGACAACAATCACGGAAATAATTTCGATTATAACAAAAAAAATATCATCGTGCAGCCAGCGTAACTGCAGGATTACGTAGTTAGGTTCCATGTTGTGTCAACCGCGTACTCCCAGTTATCCTCGATGATATCGTCATCACTCGATGACACATTAATATCCGATAGTGAGTTTTCAGCGATGGTACGTATTTATGATTCCGCGATGTCAAAATCAGAAAAACAACTTGAGTATAATAACAATGTCAACATCGCAAGAACTACTTCAACGAATAGCGGAAAACACAACCCCGGTGAAAACCAGCATGATCTCAGTAACCTCAACGAATCCTAAATTCAGCGTGAATTTCCATTCTGCGATTCCGGTGAAGGAGATAGCACTAGCAAAATTACGAGTGTATCACAGTTGGCCAAATATTAGATCAAAATGATTCGGTGGTCAACAACCGAATAACTCCATGGTGTTTGCGAGTAAGAACAAACCCGATGGTACTCCAGACTGGCATTTTGTTTCGCTACCATCTGTATCCTACCAAATCGAACAGATCAATAATGAATTTCAGCGTAGAATAAAATCCATTACTGGAAAAGAATCGAACATCGCTATAGCGGTTTATGAACCAACACTATCATCTGCTATTGAGATAAACTCGCCCGGATATGTCGTAGATATTTATCAGAGTTCTATAAGGACAATACTATGGTGGCCTGAAAAAACACCTCCACCTGAACCGAAAAAAAAATCTGATTTTACCACAGATGAGATTAATAAAAATGATAAAGATATAATTTTTTATCTTATAGAAGGGGAAGATGTAACAAAAATAAAAAATATATATATTTTGAATTCTATAGGAAGGGTTTCTCTGGGTTGCATTTTGAATATGAACACGATGATAAAAAGTACAAAAACGATTCTATTAGATGAACATATTAATGTGTTTTTGAAAAAAATAAATGAATTTTTCGAATCTGATAGAGAGAGACTAAGGCAAAATTTTCTAAAATATCTTTTGATTGTAACGGGTTCACGTGATAAAATCATAGAAATAATAAAAGATATGAACACTTATATAAAAGATATTAAAAAAGTATGTGAATTTTTTATAAAATCTTTTGATGAATCTATTGACGAGCGAGAAGGAGAAAAACAAAAATTTCTATCCGCATATAATATATCAAAAGAAGAGTTATTACATTTTAAATTACCAGCTTATCCATTATTGACCAAGGCGACATCAGAAGTAGCTTCTACGTTGGAACGAATTTATCGACGGGGTGATCTACAGTGGTCAAATCTATTACAGGTTGAATCTGGCAAGAAATTTCAGGGTGCAGTGTTATCATTAATGAAGCACCATAATGTCACCATCAGACGAGGACATAGTGCAATCAGGCAATTGTTGAACGATTTAATCGAACACTTGCTGAGCAGTTATTTGGATATCAATACGCGAAGGAATTTATTCAAGGCAAGTGATCTCCTGAATGGGTTGCAAGATTATCAAGTGCGATAACCGCGCTAAATAATGAAATTACTCGAACAATCAATATCAAACCTATTAACGCGATTAAAAAAAATGTATACCAACACAAAATGATTTTTCAAAACAAAAAATACTCGGTAATGTCACCGTGAAATATTATATGAACCAGGTGAGCGCTAAGGTGGAAAAAAGGCGCTTCTGATCCTATATAGAGTGTTACCGCACATAACATATCTAACATAAGATCCACGGGTAGACCCGCAATCTATAGATTAGATTAAACTGCTCACCAGCGTGGATTTACACTTGAACAGTTACAAGTGATATCCGAGGATACAGAATTACCGCCACGATCACTTAACTAGCACCTCTGCGTCTATAGACGCAACAATTCCACGTTGCTACAACAATTCAGCAACGTTGTGGTAAGGTTGTTGCAACGTTGTCAAATAATATTGTGGCAATGTGATTTGGTGAACAAGTGGGGACGTTGTTACAACGTTGTTGTCTAACGTTATTAAATAACCTTCCTACAACATTCTTACAACATTCAAATCAAATATGGAAATCTGATGAAACCGGCTTTTGGCAAGAATGTGAAACAAATCGACATTACAAAAATGTCAAAATTACCATCCAGCTAGGAGTTTCGATAGCATAAATGTCAAGACTGCCATTGTGACGGTATTAAGTGTCAGTTCTGCACCATTTTCATTCATGACAAACCAAATATCACCAGTCATTTGACCATAATATTAATACTAATAGAAATAGCACTCTGCATTGATTGATGTGTGACACCTCACACAAATCAGTTCAAAGTTGCACATATAATAATGCACTCTTTACAATACAGAATTTTTATTTATCATTTCATGCAAGTATAACAAATCTTAGATAAAAAAATAATGATACTAATTTAATAAAACTTCATACGTCAATTCTGAAGTTTGCAATCAGTTTCAGTGCAGGTGTTCTAACAAGGTTTATTTGCAAACACTGCTTTCTGTTCATCGTATGAAATCCTCATGCCCGGTAGTTTTCCTAACAACCTTTAGAGCAGGTCCTTCCATTAGATTTAAATGGCACACAAATTAGGCAGGGGTTTGGGGAGATCTACTCCAGTGGGAATAATTATGTTTTTAGGTAGCAGGGTGTAAAGTAAAAGTAGATGGGTAAACCACAGTGCTTTGGTCTGATAAGGAATCCCCTGAATTTGCAGACTGAAGGTTCAAACATTTGTTTATTAAAAGACAAAAAGGAAACAGCAGAACATATTTTTAATATCACTTTTAATTTATTTTCTAGATTTAACTAATATTAGGAGTCAAAATTAGTCTCCTCATCCACTCTAAATGCTATCTCTTTCTCCTGCTCAGGCATCTGCAAATTAAAAAAATAATTTAAAAGTCACATATCATCTCAGCACCACTTACATATGCAGAAGTCACATTAACTAGCATTATTAAACTTTATGAAACTTTCGTCACTGCACATGTGCTTCCCTTAAAATTGTTAAGCCACGTTACAAGATAAATTTGTACTTATGTGTCATTTCAGGTTTGTGGATGGTGAAATCAATTTGTCCTATCAGACAAGAAGGATGAATACAGTAGTTAGCTGTACTCAAGCTTTAATAGTCCTGGGAACTATGATAAGCTGATTTTGTTTGCAATTTAGAGATGCACCCACAATGCTTTAAAAACCTGAATCCAATATTGATGAAATAAGAGTGAAATGGCTAACCTTGCATTTTATCCCAACGCGTTGGTTAGGTACATATTTGAGGGTCTCCGATATGGCCTCTTCAATTTCAATTTATTTTGCTTTGCCATTATTTTTCTATAATACAGGTCAGCATAATATTTTCTCGTGAATGACCATGCGTCACCCTTCTATCGAAAGAAACTGTGATAAGTGCAGGACATAACTCCTCGTTGTTTCATCTCTCCGGCAAGTCTGTGTGTGTGTGTTAGCACAATCATATCATATTTCTTCTGAAATAATTCGATCACTCGTGTTGTTTTTCCAGAGCCGCCACATCCGTTTAAGTATACGGTTTTATATCTAAATACTGGATTGGATAACAAAGGTGCACTCGATAGTTCTAATATTTGACTATTTTTCATGTAATTATCTTCAACCATAACATCCTCTGATTAAGAATAATCGTGTAACATTCCTTGTTTTATTCTCCATGATCCTTAACGCGCATCATTATTTATAAAACGAGCAACTGCATGCTTCTTTATACTTGATATCTATATAAAATGAATCCGTGACGACTCTTACTGCAAATTCAGGAAATCTATTTATCATTGATAGCAGGTTTATAGAAACATAAGCCAGCATAGACGATCTTAGATGTGCATATACTGAGGTGATTCGCCATTGATGTAGCTAACAATAGTTCCTAATTTTGTTCCGTCAGACAAGAAAGCATTTTCACGACTGACATATTTGTTTAAAATATATATCTCTAGCTGTTACATTCGCGATTATAATATCGTATTCAGCGTCATCTATGCCCTATTTTGATTTTTAATTCTGGAATGACGAATGCAGCTGCTGTTTTGGGTGTGTCGGTTATTTTAGACCCATATGTATATATTTTAATAAAAGTTAATTGGTGTTATTTTCTGTTTTTACAAGAGTGTTTAGCTGATGTTCCTGTTCTTTTTTATTTCCATATTTGGCCCATGTGTTGTGTTGTTTGAAGGCCAATTGTTGTTCCAAGGTTTAGCATCATAATGGTCTGTTGTTTCGGATTGGAAGTTGTCAATGGGGAGTTGTCCCTTTAATTCATGTACCATTGTTCCTGCAGTGTTAGTGTGGTTAAGTTTGGTACGGAATTGTTTATTACACTTTTCTATAGCTATACGAGTGGGGTTTGTATCTGGGTGCGTTGTTAGTCTGGCTGCATATTCAAGAGTTAATTCTAGCCTTCTAAAGTGGAGCGGCAGTTCTCCTGTTAGTATTTGGATTTCCCCTAATGATGTTGATGGTAGTGCGCCAATGCTTAGTATTAGGGCCTATCTCTGGATTTTATCAAGTTTGTTTAGGAGTTTTTTATTGGCTGAATGATATATTTGGCACCTGTAATCTAGTTCAGATCTAATTAATGCCCTATATAATGCCAGGATAGTTTCTTGGTTGGATCCCCAGCTGGTTCCTTTAAGGTTTACCTTTTAATTAATTATTTAATGTGATAGCCCCACTTTAGATGTTCATCATAATACATACCCAGGAATTTGGTTACTTTAACGAATATGATATCTTTATTTTGAATCGTTAATTTGCGATATTTTTGGTTATTGTTTCGTTTGGGGGTTAATTAACTGCTACATTGTTTTCGGGGGACAGTTTGAATTCCCAGTTTCCTGCCCTCCATACTCCGCTGTCATCTGAAACTTGTGAGAGTTCTATTAAGTTGGATGCCAAGTTTTCATCGAGGTAATTGATCATGATGTCTAATATAGTTGGACTGAGTACATTCCCTTGAGTGGTGCCATTTTCTGGAGGTGGGGGTAACTCAGAGTAGATGTCACCAATTCTAGTAATTATCTTACGATTTGTTAAAAAGTTTTCAATAAAGTTAAACATTAGATCTGTTATGGTGTAGAGATTTAATTTGGTTCATAAGCCTTTGGTCCATACGAGGCCGAATGTTTTTTCCAGGTCTATGAATGCCAATTTGATTGCAGCTCCAATCGTATAAGTTGATCCGTAGAGGATCTTTGGTTTTCGGTGATTAGCTTGTTTTTTTTTTTTAAGGTGGTATTTTAAACGATTGGTAATTATAGCTTCCATGATCTTGCATTTATTGTTGGTTAATGATGTGGGTCTATATAAGCTGATGTCACTGGGTCCGTTTCTTGTTTTGGGATTGTGATCACTATTGCTGTTTTCCACTTGTCACGTAGCTTCCCTAGTGTTCATATTTTATTGAGTAGTTTCATGGTTGATTTTTATTAATGTTATTTGATAGGTGTTTATACATAATGTACCCTATTTGAAGCCCCTGGTGATGTTTCTTTTTTAAAGTTAACGCTTGGTCCCATTCATAGGCTGTTATGTCCTTATTTAGGTTCGATTCTTGAGGACCAAGGTCACATAATATGTTTTTTGTGTGGATTTGTTCTACTTTAATCCCATGTTGTTGGAATGATTCCGTGTACTTTTTAAGTTACTGCTCATATCTGAGAAACATTTAGCAAGTTTGTCGGCCTTTTCCTTGTTGCTATTATTGCTAGTGATTTTAGGGGTATACTTATTAGTTTTCCCTCTAATCGTTCTTATCTTATCATAGACTTGCTTGATACTGGTGTTTATATTCATGCAAGAGCTGTAATTTTGCTATGTTGTTTCTTTGGACTGTTTGATTACATGTTTTAGATCTTTTTCCCTATTTTTGTAAGTGGTAAAGTCCATGGAGTTTCCTGTTCGTCTGAACTAATTTAGAAACTGTTTCTACTCTTGTCTTGCTAATTTACATTCTGCATTCCACCATGGGGCTGCTTGTTTATTTTTACTATTACCACTACCTGTAGTGTTAGGTATGCACATGGAGACTAATTTTACAATGGTGTTGACTAGATTTTCATAATGTGTATTTGTTTTTAATTTCCATGTCATTGGTATTTACTTTATTAAGATTTTCCCAATCTGCTTTTTCGTATTTCCACCTAGGGGTCCTTTTAAGCGGGTCGAGCTGTACTGTCATCTGTAGGGTGGTTTTTACTGGAAAGTGGTCACTTCCTAGTGGATCTGTTTGATCTCCTCTCCAGTTCGTCACACAGTTCGTGTAACGCATTGACACTTTTCACCGTTTGCTGACCGCAACTACAGTTTATTTAGACGTTCGCCGTCCGGATTTCTTTTCTCCTCATCATTCTTTAATAGAGTAATTTATACTTTTACAAACTGTTTCATTGCTGGTTATTGGAAATTTTAAAAGAAATTATGTAAACATTTCTTTGTAATCATGAAAAATGTAAGCGTGTAAGTTTAACATTGGAATGGAAATCACATGTAATTTTATACCTAGCAGCGTTTGTGTTCGCTTATGGAAACACTATCAAATGTGGGGTTCTCTTGCATGAAGCAGAAGACAATTTTATTGGATTTATCAATTGGGGGCAGTGTTTGGGGAAAAGTTTGGTTAACATTTGTAAACAGGAGGGGGGCTGCTCATCACGTTGTCAACGTGTAATGGAAGTCCTTAGATTCATCAGAAAGATAAGTTCTTTATATAAAAAAAAGTGTCTTACACGTAAATGCAGAAACGAGACATATCAATCGATATTTTATTTAAGTGAAAAAGAAACAGTGCATTGTGTAAGAAGCATTTAGTTTTTCGAATTTTTTAAATGATTGTCCTGGAACGGAATTTCTTTATATTCACTTATTAGTAATCAAACGTCGGATGAAATGGAAAGTCAATAGTATGTCTCATTTCTTAATAATGTGTTAATTTTAAGTGTCAGCAACCAAACATTCAATAAAATAAAAAAAAAAAAGTTCACCAATATACCTTAAAAATTCGTAGGTATATTGTTTAATCGCGTACTTATATGAAAGTAGATATATTTTCGGAAATAAAATATTGGTAAATATTAGATACTGGCTAACATTAAACTACTTTTGTATGATATAGGAATATAATTATTGTTTTTAAAATACTTTTAGATTAAGCATTGATGAAGATATTAGATCTGTCGTAATTGATACTTTTTATTTAAAATCAAGTTTTTATATTTTGTTTCTTTTTACCATCTAAATGAGTGTCTCCAATAATGAAGATGTATGCACACAAAATATGTATGAAATATACGAGGTGGATTTTCGAGGCAGGTTTACTTTTGATAGAAAAAAATGGTAGGAATTTATCACATTTTTTTCAATGTATTTCTTTATTTGAGGGAGTTCTCTGTGTACACAGGGTTATAAAGTGTGAATACATTTCCTTTGTTTCGAAAATGATTTTCTTTCAAAACCAGCAAATAAATTCCGGCATACTTTAGAGTTATATTTCGATAATTGATTTTGTGCGAAACTGCAGATTAATGAAACAAGCACGCGTATGAATGCTATCTGTTCAATTGTAAAACCAGAATACATATGACAAAATGATATTTAAACCTAATTCGTTTCCTTAACACATGTATCTTCATTATGACGAGGAATGTATGGTATGAAACTATAAAATATGTTCTCATAATTCGAAAAGAATACAAATTTTATCTCGCATCTAAAAATGTATCGTTTTTAGCACCAGCAGGTTTTGCAAAGCTTGATATGATATCGTTTTACTCAAATATGCTAGTAAAGCTGTATTTTCGTCAAACGTCTTGGACCTTTCTGCAACGAAAAACAACAACCAATGAGGTAGTAATGAATTTTGTAAGAACATAGTTACCAATGCGGATCATGAGAAGAGATTTTATCGATTTAAACCTTTTAAAGTTAACTAAACACTATTATACCTTTCCAAATGGTTTTATCGGAGATAACTTTGTTATAGTGCTCCCTTGCTCTGGACAAAGAAGTTTTTGTTAGATGGCAGGTGGCTGATAGCTACAGGGACAAGCATCTCTTCCAAAACAGGAAGCTAAAGGTAGGTATGCACAGATATGACGATTAGAATCACGTCAGTACAATATGTACTATATCAGTAAACTCATATCAGCTGTAGATCTTCAAATACTGAAATGCAAACTTTTCTTAAAAAAAATATACTATGTCTCTTTTTCCTCAAATATGTCTTTAGAAAGCAGATTACAATAATAAGATCACTGCTTTGTAAATCTACAATCTCACTAAAGAGAAACAAAGAAAAGTATGTAACTTGGGAAAACAGTAGGGTACTGTTTTCCCAAGTTATATACTTTTCTTTGCATTCTCTCTCTCTCTCTCTCTCTCTCTCTCTCTCTCTCTCTCTCAGACACACCCGCACACATACCGAGTAATTGCTAGCAAAAAATATTTTAGGATGTTTGAGTAAAGAAATATACCAATGCATACAAACATAGTTACAAACGTGCATACTGGTCTACCTACATACAAACTCTCTCTCTCTCTCTCTCTCTCTCTCTCTCTCTCTCTCTCTCTCTCTCTCTCTCTCAGACACACCCACACAAATACCGAGTAATTGCTAACAGTCTGTTCATCGCATATATCTGCATTAATCATCCATACATAAGCTATTTGCTCTTATATAACATAGCTTTAAAACTGTAATAATAATAATGATAATAATAATAATAATAATAATAATAATAATAATAATAATAATGATAATGTGTATGTGCATTTAAAAACTTTGATTCATAATTGATTTGATATTGCTAGAGAATTCATAAATGTATTTTGCATATTATCAAAAACTGAATAAAACATCTTTAGTTTATATATTAATAACTTAACTGTTTGATCACATTCTGGTCAATAAAATTAGTAGATTAAAATATCAACCAATTAAAGAAATAGGTTTGTCAACTATGTACATTACACCTTTACAATTATTTTGACATTGATGTTAATATTTATATTGGATTTGAGTTAAACAACTAACGTGTGACTTATTCATTAGATCTTGAAAGAATTAGCAGTGAACGAATCTCGTTATTAAAGTGCAGAAGAATCACGTGAACAAATCTTCACTGTCGCCGAAATACTCACAGACAACAACTCTTTGAGCTCATATTCTCACAAATAAACAATTACCTTTAAATCCTTACCAAAAATACATCAATATACCTAATTTATCACCACCAAAACGACAGAAGAAAAAATGTTTTAAAAATAGACTAGAACTACTTTAGCAGCAGAGAAGGCGTGCCGACCTAATTTTATAAGGTCCCATGTCTTAAACTAAGGCTCTTACAAAAACGAAAAAACAAAGCAAATGTTCGCCAAACCAAAGCCTCTAACTTACCGAGAGTTTCTCTCGAGAAGTCTCTCTTGAAAGCTAGTTATTTTTTTACTAGCTGGTGTCTTGATATTTTTCTAAATGAATGCACGAGAGATTTCTCCGATGACATTTATTCGTGGACACACTCTCGTTGCTGCTGTAAATTAAATCATTGTTATATCAACCAAAGATTTTATCAAGACCAATTCTTATCTTGATTTAGGATCATGTACATATATTGTTTTAAATCCGTATGGGGTAATTGTGCACGTGAGAAAAAGTTTTAAACTTAATTATGTTGATATCTCAGCGTGTAGGTATCATCCCCGTTAAACACAGCTAAGATATTACAGTTATCCTTGATCACATTTGGTATTTGTGTATATCGTTATGTTACATAAATCACATCAGTGTTT
Organism: Unio delphinus; assembly: GCA_029339505.1. Classification (NCBI taxonomy): domain Eukaryota; kingdom Metazoa; phylum Mollusca; class Bivalvia; order Unionida; family Unionidae; genus Unio; species Unio delphinus. The sequence continues at coordinate 17,426,840 of JAQISU010000029.1, read as the reverse complement.
TTATGTCTACATCGTGAAAATATTCTTGCCGGATTGGATTGTTCGTCCAGCATTACATCATCGTACACAACTAAATTAAATATAGATCCATCAATGTTGTCTACAGATGACGCTTCACCAATATCAATGATAAACTCGATAACATCATCACGGTCTTTATTTTTTTGTCGCTGCATTTTTGTTTAAATTGTTAAGTATATTATAGCATTGTTGATAGTCTACAGATGGTGAAACTAAATACAACTTGTCCCACTTGAGCCACCACATTATTATATTAAGCAGTAGTTGCGTTTCACCACTTCCATATGGACCTATGATAAGAATTCTTATAGCATTTGGTAGCACTGCATGTTGTTTTACCAGTTCTCGCGCTATTGTCGCGAAAAAATTAGTTTCATCTATGATATATAATAAATACTATGGATTTATATTGTGTTAAATGCATGGAGCGTACTTGTATAGGTGAATTAATGACCATCAGAAAGAAAAATAATAGACCAGCACTTACTGGTAGGTGTGAACAATATGGTACAAATATTTTTTAATTTTTTTCATATCTCCGTTGATGAATCAAATTTAAAAAACAAAACAAACGAGGAGGTGATATTGCAGCAAAATTAACAAAATAAACGGGGACTCCGTAGACTATATACACAGGAGAAATACACCTCCAGGTCATAAATACTTGCGGTCCTGGAACTCGACTTGATATCCGACTTGATAATCAAGACCACGTGAATATGCGATAAATGAAATTGATAGAGCGTGTCATGTTAATGATGTATGTTATAAAATTAGCAATCTGCAGCATAGACATATCGCAGATGTAAAATTAATTCACGCGTTAATTCCATAACAAATATTTTTTTCAAATAATCATTAGCAAATCGGCTAATAAGATGTGCGATGAAAGGTAAACTAGTATTAGGGGCTGGTCATTGATATTATGGAATCCATTTATTATAGTGTAAGAGGATACTGGAGAGGCAAAGCAGCGATGAGTAAACTCGCTGAAGTCGCAAATGTCAAACGTTCTACTGCTACAGATTGGTTATCACGACAGGCAATATGGCAGATTTATCTACCACCGCCTAAAAGAATCGAATATGCGCATTTTGATGTCAGTGTTCCATATAAGTTCATCTGGCTGATATTTTATTTGTACCACATGATGCCATCAAAACTGGTAGACGTCAAATAACGTACATATACACACTAACTGTAGTTGATGTTTCAAGTAGGTACAAAGAAGCTGAGCCATTATTACCAAAGACAGCAGAAAAGTTGCTTCTTCGTTTGAACGAATTTATTAACGCTGTGATCTACGATGGCCACAGCTACTACATGTTGATCTCGGCAAATAATTTCAGGGTGTAGTATCATCGCGAAAGAAGCACCATAATGTCAAAATACGACAAGGACATACTGCAATACACCGTGATCAGGCAACTGTTGAGCGATTTAAATGAACTCTTGCTGAGAGGTTATTTGGATATCAGTATGCAAAGGAAATAATTCAAAAAAATATAAGATCTCGAGAATTTGTTGCAAGATTACCAAATGTGATAAATGCATTAAATAATAAAATTACTCGAACAACCAACATGAAACATAATAACGCGATTAAAACAAATATACCTGTGCAACGACATGATTTTGCGAAACAACCAGTATTAGGTAATGTTACTGTCAGATACCAGATACTTGTACTAGACGGGTGAACTTGAAGGGGGTAAAAAAAGCGACTGATCCTATCTGGAGTATCACATCACATAAAATTGCTAGTGAAGTTACATCCACGGGTAGACCTGCTATATACATATTGGATTAAACTGCTCCTCGGCGTGGATTTACACGTTAACAATTACAAGTAATACCCGAGGATACACAATTACCACCGCGATCAAATAACTAGCACCTAAGCGTCTTTTATATTTAAAACAGGTCAGCATCGTATTTTCTCGTGTATGACCGCAACTACGATCTTTTTTATCTACGGTAAATTATCTTGGATGTTGATCCGAATACTGCCAAAAATTACTGTGTTACAGCTCACACAATGATTATTCTGTTATTGTTTCAGTATTTAGATACATTTCGCATCAATATCGAATTCGCAATTATTTTTGTGTCACTTTGTTTATAACTAGCGAGTTGTTTTCTTACTATATCATCGTTGACAATTCGTGGCTTGTGCCAGTAAAATTTACAATAACCCTCCGCAGCTGAGTTATTTTTCTAACTCGTGATACTGCGATATATACTAAATTTGATTCACTTGATATGATCATCAATAAACCAAACAACTGTATCAGAATATAGTTAACCCCTGAGATGAGTGGATTGTCATTGTGTATAATAAAATCCATGGAGATTCGTTAGCGTGTAGTGCATCCTCAACAGCTCTGATAGGAACTAGAACAACATCATTTAATACGAGATTCTGTTTCCTTCTTGACTCGGTCAAGGGTCCTAGAATTTTAACTTCAATATTCTGTCGTCGTGTATCATCTGGTCTATAACATAACAATACTGACACCTCTGAAAATGTTTCCTTATGTTTTTTCCAAATAACTGCTTCTGAAGTGTATCGTCAGCTATATTTTTACTTGCCACTATCAAATCGTTTGGTTTCCATTTATCCCAAAACTCTTTTATGGAAGTTTCATGAAATTATTTCGTGCATTATTTCGCACTGAATTTTATTCGGTTGTAGTCTGGTTAATTTCTTAAACTCTCTTAATTTTTCATCAAGCATTTTACGATAATCAGTTATTTCTTTGTAATAATCTACAAAATTCTTTAGCCATTCAAGCAGAGACAATCCAACAAATGGTGGTGATCGACCGTGATCGCCATACATTGTCACAGCTGTATTTTTTAATAATAACCAATTAACAAACAATTTTTAATATATCTAGCGACACTGTGTATTTTTCATCCCAAATTATTGATCCAGGTATATATTACTAACCCATTCGATCAGGAGTCCATTTCTCTCCCTTGTACTTAAACACGCTGTGATAAGTACATGACTTTACATCTATCTCTTTCATTTCTCTTGCGAGTCTGTGGGTAGGAGTTAAAACAGCTAAATCCGAATTCTGTCTAAATAATTCGATCACTCGAGTTGTGTTATCGCAAACCAAAGGTCCATTTAGATAGACAGTCTTATGTATGGATACTGGATCGGATAAAGATGGTGCAGACGATAATTCTGATATCTGATTGCTACGATAAGTATCTTCAATGTCAACACCTGCGGATTCAGTATAATTATATAACATTTCTTGTTTTATTCTCCACAATCCTCACGGTGCATCAGCGTTTGTAAAACGAGTTACTAATTTTGTTTACTTTTTTCCGATAAAAAATGAATCCGTTGCAATTCTGACTGCAGTGTCAAAGAATCTATCACATATATCAAGTTTATAGAAACATAAGGGAGAATGGATGAGCTTTGATGTATAAATTGAGGAGAAACGTCATAGATATAACCAACAACTGTACTTAATCGTGTTCCGTAGACAAGTAAGCATTTTCTCGACTTACAAATATATTTTTCGCTGCTGCATCTGTGATTATAAAATCATATTCAGCATCATCTAGAATTAATCGTGCATAATGTCGTTTATGATCATATGCTGTGCCTTGAGTAAATTTACCGATTATTCTTCTACCTAGATCCTTTGCGGTTTTATCCTCATTGTGTGGTAACCAAACTTCAGTCTGCGCGTGATATATAATCGCTTCACTGACCGTCAACGATATCAGTATTTTACAATCAATCATATAAAATAATAAAACGTTTGGTGCCCAACGTTTCTCAGAGAAGTGCCAACCAATCCAAACGTACTATATCGGATGAAGACTCTTAGCGATTTAGATTGAAAAAATACGAGGTTAGGTCAAACTCAGGTAGTGGTCCATTAATCGCCACTCTTGTCATTTCGTGTGTGGGATGTCCAAACCGCGTAAAATATCCACAACATTCTCACATCCCTAAAATATTTCCTGGACAACACGCGACCCTATCGACGGATATAACTTCGTTGTAGTCATATTTGGTATTCCACAATCCACCGTGCCCGTATTTGATACAACTGTGTTGTACATCCTTGAGAAATTAAGCGCGTGTTGGTTTACACGAATTTTCTCTCTTACAAAGTAAGCTGCAACTGACGGAACAGTGAAACGGTTGTTCAGCAACTCGTGAGTATTATCAGTTGAAAATTTCTGTGTAGGATTTCTCATCGTTTTGTGGAGAGATTCTAACCGGTATATTTCACCGTTTAGTCGAAGAAATTGATTATTTTTTGGATCGCTTTGAAATAACTATACTGATATAGGATTGATTTTACTTCTTTCGTGAATAGAATCAAACATATTTCCTCCAGAGTTCTATTTTTAGGAAACTTAGGGTTCGATCACGTGGAAATATTGTTACTGCATTAGTCCACGCGTGCGCATTATGATCAATACTAATTATTGGGGCTCCTTTCTTTATATATTGTTTCGAATCGTATAAAATTTATCTTGTTATAGTGGCTACTATTATTGGAAAGTTTAGTATTTTTTCTAACTTAGATACATCGTATGTTTTCTTTTTTACTAATTCAGCCAACTCGTTTTATCTTTTTACGTCTTAGATCAGTTAGTCCATTTCCACGTATCGCGTTTGTAGAATGCTCTATTACGCGCTCAACGACACAGTTTATATTTGAAAATATCACTGGAGCAAGATCATTAATATCAGGCTTATCATTTAACGAATAAATCCCATAAACATCCGTGGTTTCAGTGTATGTTCGTATATAATATAGTTCATCAATTACAGTTAACATTCCAGGTTTGAAATTTTTACTTATTTCATCGGTTGTAAAAAAAATCAAAAACAGGGTCACGTTTTCGATAGATAATCCACACAGTAGAATCTGTTTCTGATTGCATAATAAATTTTATTCAGAAAAAAAATATTTTTGATCGTTAAGATAATCAATAATTGTTTTCGTTCGATTATCGATCATTGTAACGTCAATTACTTCATCGACACCTTTGGCGATGGCTTTGTCAACACATTTGGTGTTGTGTATACTTTTGAATGTGGACCATACTTGAGATGCCCCATGATTACGAAATTCTGTCATTTACTGAAGATGAAATAAAATTTCTACATAATACCTTGTTATTTACATTATCCTTAATTTTGTTTAAAAAAAGAAAATTTACAAAATATTTAATTTCACTGTAGTTGCTATAACGAACCATAATACCTCAACGCAATCCAGTCTTGTATTCTATTTTTTATACCTTAATACTACACATTTACCTTGTATATATGTTATAAGTAGCTGTTGGTGGTAATATTACAACAACATCCTCACTGACATTTACTAATATCTCAGGCTCCTCTAATCTGCATAAAAGGAACATATCAGCAAAAACATTTCAATGAATATCTTCCTGAGAACATTTAATAAAGACAAATTTGTCACAAAGTATCAGCACTAACTCTTGACATATAAGGAAAGGACACCTGGTACAGTTAATTAGTAAATAAATGTGTTAGTGGAATTATAACTGTAAAAATAAGTACGGCGTTCAAGATCAATCGAGAGAGAGAGAGAGAGAGAGAGAGAGAGAGAGAGAGAGAGAGAGAGAGAGAGAGAGAGAGAGAGAGAGAAAGAGAGAGAGAGAGAGAAAAAAAAATATGCGAACAATATTATAATGATGTTTGCACACATGGGTTATATTTAAATTTAAACAAATAAATCTTTACTATGGTCAGTCCAATTACTCTTCAGTAAATAATAAGCACATTAATAACTAAACCTATCAATTTGAAAGAAAACATGACGGGTACTTATTGCATTAATATAAAAGCCAAGACCCTTACAGAATATAAACTGATATGACTATGTGACCTTAATCATGTTAAAAGCAAGATTAGATTTTAAGTAATAACCATATTTTGTTGTTATTCACCTTATCCTTGCAATCAGTCGACTTTAGTTTCTCTCTGGATGGAAACTGTTTTACTACAACTACATAAGACATATAGGTAACGACAGGGCGGCACATGTCCGAAGAATATAGTTTTACAGCGCTAGTTATCTGCACCATGTCCATCCCAACAACAAATGACATCAATAATGTTTCTAATAAATATGCACCAATTCTATTTACATGTAGTCCATCACGTGCCAAATGCATACTTCGATCAAACAATGAGTTATAGTCAATAAAATGGCACTTATCGTATTCTGGGCTTAAGCTCATAATGCCATCATTTAGTGCAACACATTCTCTTTGTAAGTCTAGTAAAACAGTCCAGTTCCAATTCAAAGATTTAATGATATTCATTTCCAGCAGCTGACGAACAAAGTCTCTGTAACAACTGAAAGCGAAAATGCAAAAAAAGAAATACTGTCGTCTTAATACTGGATTAGACAGAATATGTGTGTAAAGATTATAACGCCATAGCGAGGCGGATAAACATACGTATTACAGTTGTAAAAGGCATATATTTATTAATCTGATTATTTTAATATATACTTTTAGTTTAATATTTTGTTTGGCATATCAATATTGCACTGAGAAAAAATGTCGCCTTAATGCTGAACTAGACAGAATATGTGTATGAAGAATATAACGCCATAGCGATGCGGATAAACATACGCATTACAGTTGTAAAAGGCATATATTTATTAATCTGATCATCTCAATATATAATTTTAGTTTACTATTTGTTTGGGATAATAATATTGCACATAGTAAAAATGACGCCTTAATGCTGAACAAGACAGAATATGTGTGTGAAGAGTCTGTCGCCAGAAGGTTGTTGTGACCATCACAGTTGTGTGTTGACATTAAGGCGACACAGTATTAAGGCGTATTTTCTGTTTTAAACATGAATATTTAAGCTTGATAATCGGAATTATAAATTATTTTGATGAATTCATATACAAATACGTGCTGCAGTTTAATAACACAACATGATGTAATTCTGTCACCCTAATGCTGCTCTGTGACATGTGTCGCCCTAATGTTGGTTACGTACTCATGTGTGTGTGTCTGTGTGTGTGTGCCATTTAAGTCTTTGGCATGACTCGGACGGGGATCAAACCCACGACCTCCTGCTGCCGCGGCGGACGCTCTAACCACTAGGACAAAGGAGCGGTTACAGTCAGGAAGATGTACAATTAATGTAAAAGTATGTGTACAAAATAAAACAATACAGAACTCCTATTCATGCTAAAATGTATTTTCGATTACATTTTCTGTTGCCCTTAACGTGCAGAATATCGATATTATGTCCATGCATCATTCGACTCTATCATAATAATCTCTTGTTTTGTTTTGTTGATGAAAGTAAGGAAGCTGTAATCACTGAATTTAACAATCGAGAAGGACCAGACATAATATAAACTTCAAAATGCATTAAAGCCAAAATGAAAAGTCACATACTCATTCTCGATAGTAAAATAATGTCTCTAATGATCTAATGATTGTTTATATTTTTAGAGAAATAATACACTGCATGATCCACACCATTTGCGTCTTTCTGAATTATTACACCACCAAACGAACATCACTCACATGATCAGGCATTTTGAATGATTAGTTGAAATCTGAAGCTGATAAAACTGTCCGACTTTTACATTATGACTACTTTTTCGACCGCAGCCTGACATATCAGACCAATCAAATGTGTTATTTTTACTCAAAAAATCATTCAGAGGCTCATCAATTATTACACAATTTTACACAACACTCTTGAAAACGTCCAGCTATACCCACAATTCGAATTTGTTAATTTTACTTTAGATTCTAGAAGCTTGATAGACTTGAAAATATTTCCCAATATGTTTTACAAATGTGATACAAGCTAGGCAAATCTCAATTTTATTTGAATTAACTGACGGATTTGACATACTCAACAACAATACATTTCAGATCGATCATAGATCTTATCAGTAACCGCCCATGGTACTGATGTCGTCGAGAAAAGTATCTCAGCCATCATTACCAGATGTTATCATGTTTATTAAGGACTGGAATTTTGAAGGAGAATTTTGCATACGAAATGGCATCACTGGAGTTGCAAAAGCCGAAATATTGTCAATAAAGTAAACGAATATTCAATTTTTGTTTCAGTTGTTAAGGATGCTATTTCAAAGGTTTATATATTGGTTATATAACATTTCAAAATTTGAAAGACTGTTTTAACCAAAATGTCCATAATTCGGTTGTACGTCACCAGCATAATCGTCATTGTGCGGGACATTCACAATTAAATATATTGAATGATTTACAGAACAATTTAGATGAACATGCTTTTTATATCTATGATTTATATTCCTGCTTTATTTCTATTTCCGCCTTCATGGAGTGTGGATTAAGTTGCTTCGTTTGTTTCCTTATAAACAGTAAAAGGACCACACTATATACTCTAAAACTGATATAGATGTATGGATGAAAGACTCAGAACGTTATCATCCAAGCTGATATTCTAATACTTCTGAAATCTTGCCATACCTTTCTTTCATTCTTGATTGTGTAGACTGGATATTATTTCTTGCCATCTCACAGACTTTGTATTTAAATTCAGAGATATAATCAAGCAAATAAATCTGTAATTTATCTTCTAAAACAAGTTTCATTTTTAGGAATTCATTGGTCCACGAACAATATATCAGAAATAAATTAAAAAGGTCTAAACCCAAAGACTCTTAAACTGACTGCCTAACAACACCAAACAATAAAAGAATACCCTTGCCTCAATTTTGTCTGGTGTCAAGGTAATATTACCTTATCAAATTAAGCTAAGTCTGAATAAAATCTATCCAACACTCCTTATTCAGGGTGATAAGCAGATGATCTAAAGTGTTGGATAACTAATTCGTATATAACTTGTAAGAAGATATTTGACATGAAATTTTAACCTTGATCACATTAGACAGATATGTGATGGACAAAGAGGTAGAAAACTTTATTAAGGCTTTGCATATAGTTTTAGGCTTTATATTCCATAACGCATAAATGAGGGATTAAAATGGGATTACAATGATTATATCATTCAAAAGTGGCAAAGTGACCTCATCAAAAGCCTGATCAATACATGTATCAGTCCAAGGAATAACTTAATATCAACTTCATTCTCAAGAAATGTTTTTGCCATACTTCTAGTAACTGTACAAGCAGGGTATAAATCAAGGGTTTCACATTCAATAGGAACACCGTTTGACTCTAACGACGCTCGTCAGTTACAAGTGGACTACCCACAACCGAATCTCCGTTTCAGTCGTTGCCGAGCAATAAATGAACACCCTAAATGGGCACAAATTCACAGAGTGCCGATAGTCACTGATCTTGAAACTAAGGCTGATGTTAAATGAGAATATTGGAGTTGAATATTAATGAACAAAACACATTCTACTCCCTGAATTAAAACATGTTGGAAAAAGAAAACGTTCATACAAAGATAAATATAAATAACCTGATAATAAAGGGCTCTGAGAAACTACCGTGTCCCTTACTATTTTAGTAGCCATATGTCTAGCCGAATCTCCAATAACCTTCGAAACGAATGGTTCTTAATGTTATATAATGAAATCAGACCGGTTACTGTTTGTACCAACACAAGTATTGTTTCCAATACATGACCATGACCTTGCCCTAAGAGAAATAAAAACATTTGTCTTTAATTATGTCTCTCTTTAACTTGAAGCAATCAGAAATAGCGTGCCCTATTTTCATGTAATATGTATACTTAGTAAGCGATATGGATTGATAATCAGTCTTATGAGACGTTTTTATTTGTATGAGTTGTACCTGACTGCAATGTGTAAGTACATGCTTCAGACTGAGGTGGTTTCTTGCAAAACATCTGCTGAGAAGAAAACTGATTGCCAAAATAAACCGAACTTCACTTTAGACGCAGTTTTTTAATCCTTCAGTTTCTTGCAGTTTCTTTCCTGCAATTCCAAAACCTTCCAAAACCTTCATTGATATGCCTCAGGTACCAGTGCATAACCGTTCCGTGCGCATTACTTGACCAACTCATATTCAGCACCTGCTTCAAGAGGCAAAATTAAAGTATAAACTTCACGTGTATTACTAATAAATACACTATGAAGTGACAAAGAAATCCACACCTCTGTTGACCACTTAAATTGGTTACAAGAGGGTGCTAATCTAATATTTTGCTAGCATCATAAACTCCACTATGGCGAGATGAATGCTGTTTGATTCACAGTTCATATTCTTTACAGCTCAGTTGCATTTGTATCCCTGTTTCTTTGTAAATGTTCTGCCTTATTCAGTTTGGGGGCTGGGTGCTCCCAATTTATTTAAATTAATACAGAAGACCCATCCTGGCTCGGTTTTGTCAGAAATTGAAGTAGGGATAGAGTGATGCATAGCTCTAAGCCCCCAGTCAGCGGTACCGACAGTTAAATTAATGAATACAGAAAATGTGAAATTCAAAAAACAATTTAATATAATTAAAAAACAGTCGTCTCTCAACTTAAATTCAACTAAAACCCTATCACTCGACCAAGTAACGGCCTATTTCATCCTTGGAGTTAGTATGTAAAGTTTTCCTCCTGTCCTGAGTTCCTACTCATCTGTATGATTCTTACTTCTATTTTCCTTTGTCTCCCTAAGTACTTACTTCGGACTTGTCCCTCCGTTCTTCCTTCTCTTTTGTCTCCCAGAGACTCAGACCAACTGCACTGGGGTAATTCGCTATGGTCCCTAAAGGTTTATAAAGTATACATACAAGGACATTAGCAATGCTGATAACCTTAGCTATGTAAACTCACACTAACATTAAAATCATCAGATATGCCATTACCGTTTTGGTCACACATTTATGCCCATCGAAAAACACATTATCCCGGATAAGTGTACACGGTATATATATATATATATATATATATATATATATATATATATATATATATATATATATATATATATATATATATATCCATGCGCTGATATATATTTGCACATCACCATCCCTATAACTAATGTTGCACACATCAACAATTATACAAAGTATGATTCAATTCAACATTTGCAAATCTATAATATCAAATGAATGAATTCATGAGGTTATTACGAATTAACCGAATAGCTAATTACAATATTAATTCTTTTATAACATTGCTCATATCTAAAAGAAAAATCATGTATGTCAAAAAATACGAATGAATCAAACTACAAATCGTAATTCTACGTACTCAAGTATACATACTGAAATAATTAAAGTACACTTACTTTGCAGTAATATTTTACAAAAATCGAGCAAATAGTCACTGACATGTATTGAAGCTGCTTGTAATTCCCCAAAAAACAATTCCGACAATATCGAATGACGTCGGAGTAGCTTATTTCCTTTACTTTCCGCCCGATGATTCGAGCACACTGACATTTAGTTCTCAAGATAATAGATTTAAATTTGTGATTCTAATGTTTGGCCACGACTTGCTCAATTCTGATTGGATGCTGGCTAATATAATGATCAGACACATTCTGTCAAGGATGATTTACGATCCTCTCTGATGCTTCCTTGTTCCGAACAAAGAATTCCCCACTTACCTGTGAACAATTTTACGTAACTGGCTTTGGCAAAAATAAAACGCGCCTCACTAGTTTATGGCTGTCAATTAAATGAATAAACACCAAACAACAATTTGACGGCGCGAAATTATAGCCTCAGAATCTAAAATACACATGTTGAAATCTGGTTATTTCTACAAAGTGACATGTTTTGGGGGTTTTTTTTGCATTTGTTGTCTTGTTTGCGTCTCTCTCTCTCTCTCTCTCTCTCTCTCTCTCTCTCTCTCTCTCTCTCTCTCTCTCTCGTTTGTGTTTGCAATTTAATGTGCTTCTCTCGTTCTTCATTTGGTTTCGGAATTGATCAATCTCTTTTCTCTTGCTTTTTCATTCCTATGCATTGGTAATGTTATCTGAAAACTTCTTTCTTCTCTCAAATTAGTCTATCTCCTTTTTCCTTCTGAATTTGAATTTTATTTTATTTTCTTTTCTTTCTTTAGAAGCTGGTATATCCATATTTCAATTTCGGTCTGGTGTTTCATTTTCCATTTTTTTCTTCATTTTATTACAAAGCTAATCAGCTACTTACTAAATAATCATAGAGCATTTTCACTCAAACATATAATCCCACCACACCACTTAAAATTCTAATGTCTGGTTTCAACAAAGACGATATTTTAACTGACAGGGAATAGCGGTTTGCAAACTACGCCATCTTTCGTTTGTCACTCACATAAAATCGGGGTCGGATTGGATACAAATCCCTCCACCCTAGACGACTTTATGCAACTTTCTTGGTTTCACTGTGAAAAATCCAGGGATCAAGAAATTGCCAAATTAAAACTAAGTTAAATTTCAAAACAATTTTAATATCTCTGAATTGTTTTTGAAATTTTATTTCGGATGATTCCCAAATTGCTGTTACGATTATATGGTCATACAATATGTAACAGAAATAAGCAGCACCAAGGTCTTATACGTAACAAATAATTTAATTATCAAAGTTATCAATGCCATGATTAACGGAACTTAAAGTATTATGAAGTGAATACAAAATAATTCTGACAAAATTATATTACAATCCAATCTAATGTAATGTTAATTGCAATTGACATATTGGGCAATAGATATTGACGTTGTCAAAAGAGAGTTGTCTGGAACGGATTTGAATAGTCTACAATAGTTCTATAGATATATAATAATACAATGAACAATATTATACCACGTTGTTACATAACGCTTTCACATGTCAACATTTCAATGAAAACATTGTTAACATGTTAAAGCGGGCGAGCTAATCCTGTCCCCGTCATCATTAACGTAATACTGCGTATTCTTTACACGCTGCATTTTGACGGCGGGGCTGTATCAGCAATTGTGGATAAAAGTTGTTACTATTCTATAAACTGCCTGTCGGGAAATTAACTACGAACTGACCCAATCCCGTACTGACTTTCCAGTCGACAACACGCAGCTGTCGCTGATGATTTTGACACGTCAGACGCTATTGCGGCCGCTTTTTATTGCTAACCATGGCAGCGCTGTGGTGATTTTGGAGAACAGGTCAATAAAACCCCTCCAATGAAATTTTGGATTTAATTTTCCTGGTTCCGATCTTTTATACACTGCACAACACGTTTTTTTGTAATATTGTCTGCATACGTTTATACTTGTTAGCAGGGTTTTATTCTTTCTGGATGGAGATAAAACGTGACCCCTTCGTTGTTAAAAATCACAGGTTGTCCGAATTGATTCTTAATCTACATGGTCACATGCAAATAATATGGTAATTATTGACCGCATAATAATATTTAGAGTTGGAAAAGGTTAATTTTACCCTTTTTGCATCTTTACATGTACAATCTAAGGGGGGATGGGCATGGGCGCTGCATCGTACAGATACTTCGAAAAGATTGATCTCAAGGCAAACCTCCGACATCATTGGTGTTCTGGTTCAGGTTAATCACCTATCATGTTAGTACAATTTGCATTGAAGATATATAGCTCTAGTTTAAATTTCAGACTCAGTATGTGACTAGTTAATGTTTATGATGATAGGATATAAAATTAAGACTACTTGAAAGGGTGTCGCAGCCGATACATTGTAGAATCATTCTAAGAACATTTCTAGTCATCACAAGGCACTGACCTTGGTAAAGTCGATGCGTCACCTTTGATGTATAGCATGTTAGAAAACGCATTTTAAATGCTATCATTTCAAATATTTTTATATAACGCTCCAAAGAGAACTTCTGAAATTGTTGACTCAAATGGTAAAGATTGGTTAGGGAATAGTCTGAAGAAAACATTATGCGGATATTCCGATTGGCACTGTGGGAAATAATATTTCAAAATCAAGTTAATTTGACAGACTTGTAAAAGAGTAAGCAGCATTACTTAATTGAAACTTTATGCTTCAAACAATTCTCCCTCTTTGGACTATATATAGTTGTGAACATTGTATATCGACATATTTTGTTTCTGCAACTTAAACATTTTGATTTCAAAAACAACCTTCTAATGTATATTCCCGTCTATGTGTGACCTTTGTTTGTCCTGTATATAATTTATTTTATCAAATCGTATGTGTTGCCTGTAGTGGCGTGCCTTGGAATGTACACCGGGAGTATCCTTTATCTCATTAATTTATCAAATGACATAAAACTGTAACGAGAGAGAGAGAGAGAGAGAGAGAGAGAGAGAGAGAGAGAGAGAGAGAGAAAGAGAGCGAGAGAGAGAGAGAGAGAGAGAGAGAGAGAGAGAGAGAGAGAGAGAGACTTTGATTTTCTATATCAAGTGTAAATAATATGCAGGCTTGCTCTAATGCAGGATTGTATTGTTCTTACTCACTAAAGTCTTTTAGCCATGTATCATGTTTTAAGATTTTTATCAAATACATAATATGCCAGTCCATCGGTATTTATGTACGTCATCAACATCATTGGCGACTTGAGGTGTTATCTGTCTCTGGGGTGTTGTCATCGTCTGCTGTGGCTGTGCAGGCCTATACGCGAGTAACAGTATCTCTTGCAGTTGGTGCACACATACTGGGAAGAATGATTCACTGTGGTTGCTGCCGCTTTCTTCTTTATCTCACGTTTCTATGCCGCCAACAGGTCTCTCCTCGCATCAGCGACTGATATGCCCTTGCTTATCGTCAGTCTTCAGGTGCCTTGGTCCTCGGTCAGCACTTCGCAGACATTGGGTGAAATGTCGTATGCATTCTTGTCCCTCTTCCACACATCATTGAAACGGAGTGAAGGGAGGCCGACTCTTCTTATGCCAGCGGCAAGCTGTCCATATAGGATGTCCATCGGCCGCCTGATCCTATATTCGTGTCCAGACGTGTCCTAGCCATCGAAGGCGACGTCTGCTCAGCAGGGAGTACATGTTGTGTGTATTTGCACGCTGCAGCATCTTGCTGAGTGGGACGCTGTCTTACCAGCTGATTTTCAGGATGACTTTAAGGCACCGTTTATGGATAGAGTTGAGCCGGCGATTTTTCCTCATCTAGGTACTCCAGGTCTCACTTCCATATGGAAGGGTGCTGAGAATGCAGGCCTATTAAACTTTGACCTTGGTGTGCTCTGTAAGCAAATTGGTCCCAACACCCTCTTCGTTTGTCGTGCCAGGCTGATGGTGAGGCGAAACTGCATGCAGGCATCAGCGAAACGGTCTCCCAATCTATGGAGGGCTTGCTCGGTGCGGATCACAAGTCACTGTAACATAATTGTTACCGAGAGGATGGTGGATTAAATGAACAACACAAACACAATATGTGAAAGAAAATATAAATTTATGAAATAAATTATTAATGAAAAATAATGATGTATCAACACAATAACTCATGCGTTCAACCCACGATTACACTCACAACCATTCACAATACATGAATAAATGAAATATTAATACAAAATAAAACACAGATACAAAGGAATCTCTTGGACTATACACAGATCCAAGGAACCTTTACAAAAGTTATATTAACGCAAGTATAAATTACGATAATAAACACAAACATCAAACTATACTATCGCACGTATGGATTGCGACAACTAGCACGAACATATACATGTATTTAATCAAGTTGCTAACTTTTATTGAGATTCATGTAATCCCTTGAAATACTATTGTGATTTGAAGTAACTATGTAAATATAACAATGTATTCAATTGTACTACAATTGCAACACACACATGTGTCTCGACCCTGTATAACCGTACGATTCACCAACTGTTGAATCGCCGCCCAGTTTCCCCGAATACCTAGGGTTGACCAATACTTTTATCGGCCGTTTGCCCTTCACGGATCCACCACAGTTATACGTACAGACAGCATACAACATCTACTAGAACCAACGTTCCCAAATACCTAGATGCCACCCCGGATGTTTACACCTCTAGACAGCTCCGACACTCAGACTTCTAGATTTCCGGATATTTACACATCACGACAGATGTAGACGAACATACAATCCGACAGACAGACAGCCAGATACCTGAATTTGATCTCACAATGAAATGGCACAATTAATCACATTCAGCTTCAATCAGCTACGTTCAGAGACGTTCAGCTACAATCAGCAACAATTTCAGAGATGCTCCGCTACAATATCAGCTACGATATCAGAGACGTTATCAGAGATGTTATCAGAGATGTTATCAGAGATGTTATCATAGATGCTCCGCAACAAATCAGCTACGATATCAGAGACGTTATCAGAGACGTTATTAGAGATGTTCCGCTACAAATCAGGTACGATATCAAAGACGTTATCAGCTACAATAAAGAAACCAGACTAATAATAGTTGTCTCTAAAAATAATCTAAACCTTAGATTACGCTATTGCATTTAAAGTCTAATAGTGACTAGTAATTCCAAATATTCCACGTTTTAAATCTGCGTTGTAATAAAGGCATCATTACATGAAATGATAAACGGAATAAAATTCACAATAAAACGAAATATAAATTTAACACTCACTCCTTTGGCTGGAGAAAGAATGACGACCTATCTTTCCTGTGATAAGATACTTTTGGACTCGTAATTCTTATCAGAAATATTCTGCTTATATATCCTCAAATAGGTGAGCACAATTCACGGCAAAATTACCGTGCACCCCGTGATTCTAATGTTCCGGACTTCATGTAATTCGAAGTCAGGCACATGCAAATCGTTACATGCCGCTTACCTTGGAGAAAACCACTTATTCACCCCAGGTAACGCATGTACGACGAAACAAAAAAAATGGTGAGATTAGTTTGTAATTCAAGAAGAAAAAAAATTTAATTTTCGCCTAATTCTGTGACAATACCTCCCCCCTAAGAATAAAAATGTACACATTTTTAAAACTAACACAGAATAGAAGAAAAATAACTACTGATGATATTTTGCAACATTTACACTGGTTATACTACAATCTGGATTTTAATACTGGGCAAATTCATACAAATTTCCCATCATGCCCTACTCAAGTAGTCTGCGCCTATATTTTCAACTCCCCTTATTGCTTCTACACGGAAGCGATAAGGTTGTAGTGTTAGCGCCCAACGCATCAAAAGAGCATTAGCGACCTTGGCCTTGTTTAAATACAGTAGGGGTTGGTGATCAGTCTCGAGAACGAAATCTCTCCCAAATAGATATGCGTGATACTTCCCAATTCCCCATACTACGGCCAAATATTCCTTTTCTATGACGGAATAATTCTTCTCCCTGGGTAGCAATTTCCTACTCGAGTAAGCTACGGGTAACTTACTGTCGTCTTGCTCTTGCAGTAAAACTGCCCCCAACCAAGTTTCAGAAGCATCTGTTCTTAGAATAAAAGATTTGCTGACATCTGGCAATTTTAATATAGGTGCACTAACCAGTTTCTCTTTCAGAGCACAAAATGCTTTATCTTGTGGCGGTCCCCATTCAACTTTGTTTGGTTGCCCCTTCTTGGTCAAATCAGACAGTTGGCTAGCAATGGCTGCAAAGTTCGGTATAAACTTTCTATAAAAACCTACTAGACCTAGAAATGATCTTACCTGCGTTTTGTTGGTTGGCTTTGGTGCGTCTCTAATTGCTTCAACTTGCTTGGAATGAGGTTTTAACTGACCCATACCGCTGACCCTATGACCCAAACAATCTAAATCTGTATAACCAATACTGCATTTAGTGGGTCTCACTGTGAGGTTCGCTCTGCGGAGTCTATTGAAGAGCTCGCTCAGGACGGACACGTGCTCACTCCAAGTATTCGCAAATGCCGTCAATACTCGGAATTCTGGGACAATGGGAACATGCCAATATCCCTTGGCCAGATCTAATTTGGAAATCCATCGGTTTCCCGACAACTTTGCAAATAGACCCTCCATATCTGGCATTGGTTCTGCATCGAACACAGTGATTTTATTCAACTGCCGAAAATCGATACAGAATCGGTTCGTCCCATACTTTTTCCTGACTAGCACTACTGGAGAAGAATATGGCGAGTTGGAGGGTTCAATCACCCCCAGATCCAACATTTTACCCACCTCTTCGTCCACAGCTTCACGTGCGTTGTATGGCACCGGATAGCCCTTGATTCGAATAGGGTTAGACGTATTCAGTTTAATTTTGAGGTCCAACAAAGTTGTACAACCTGGTCTGTCTGTGAATACATAAGAGCGTTTAGCCAAGAGCGTATTAATCTGTTGACGCTGGTCTTTAGTCAACTCCGCACTCACATCGACCTTATCTATCCCTTCCCCCGCAACTCCCAAGGGACATTCAAGGGAACTCTCGATATTTGAATCTGCTCCATCATCGTCTACAACTGCCGTACAAACGACATTCAAGACCCCCTTTTCAACATTGTCGCTCTGTCTCTTGATATACAACTTGAGCATGTTAGCATGGAATGTCTTTAAATTACCGTCCATGTCAATTTTATAGTCCATGTCACCTTTTACCTCTTTAACTTCCTAGGGACCTTTCCACTGGACTTATAACTTATTTGAGCTCGTTGGAAGAAGCAATAGCACCTGATCTCCTACAAGAAATTTCCGATTTCGCGCTCTGCGGTTATAATACTTGGCATATCTGCGCCCCGATTTAATTAATTCGTCACGTGCCATCTGGCATGTACTCTCAAGTTTATTTCGCAGCTCTAACACGTACTGGTAAGTTGTTTTTATTTCCTCGTTCGCGACATCACCAGTCCATAGTTCGCGTAGTATCCGCATCGGGCCTCGAACTGTTCTACCGTACAACTGTTCGAAGGGTGAAAACCCTAAACTTTCCTGCGGTACTTCACGGTACGCGAACATAACAGCGTTTAAATAACGGTCCCTGTCTTGCGGACGTTCCGCGCACATCTTTCGTAGCATGCTTTTCAGGGTACCATTAAACTTCTCTACCAGTCCATTGCACATCGGTTGGTTTGGGGTAGTGTTTAGCTGTTTGATGGATAACAGCCTACTTATTTCACCCATGAGGTCAGAGGTGAATTGGGCACCACAATCAGTGAGGATTTCTTCTGGCACCCCTACCCTACTGAATATATCAACTAATGCTTCAGCTACCCTTTCCGTTTCAATAGTTGCTAATGCTACGGCTTCGGGGTATCTGGTCGCGTAATCAACCAGAGTAAGAATATACCGATTCTTTCTTTCGGTAACTGGGTGTATTGGTCCTACAATATCTACTGCAACTCTTTTAAACGGTGTATCTATTAATGACATCTGTCCTAAGGGCACCCTTGTGACCCTTCCCTTACACACGGTTTTCTGACATACGTCGCACGACCTACAGAACCGTGTGGCATCGCCATTAACACCGGGCCAGTAGAATTCAGCGACTACCCTGCTAGTGGTCTTAGCCTTACCTAGGTGTCCTGCCATACTTGACTCATGCGCCACCCTAAGTACTTGAGATCTATATCTCTGGGGTACGACCACTTGCCAATACTTCTTACCCTCCCGAGCGCTAAACTCCTATGAATTAATCTGTTCTTGCGTACGAATCTTGATCTACCCCCACCCTTGCAGTGTTTAATCGCGCCGGACGCGATTTTCTCGACAATTGTTTTGATGGATTCATCACGTTCTTGCTCTTGTTTGAACTCATCTCGCGAAATTCCTGAGATCGATTCAAGGACTATTAATTTATTAAACGCGGTTTTCTCAAGCCGTGCTTGCGCTCGCGTTTCGACTGCCTGGGCCAAAGGTATTTTAAAATCGGCCATGTTTGGAAGACGGAAACCTTCAACATTGACGATCGTCAGATCGTAAATAGGGTTTTCCATACAAAGGGCATCAACAGTTCCCGTTAGGAAAGGTGTTTTTACCGTGATCCTTGCTACGGGAATGCGACCGATCGTCTGATCAAGTAACATACATGGGGACTCCCACCCGAGCATTTGGTTATCCTGCACGAGACTACGTTTGATCACTACGCCCGTGCAACCAGTGTCACGTAATTCTACGACTTCTCGACCGTTGACAAACCCTCTCGCGGTTGGTACACGCGATTCGGGAAATAGACACGTGCCAAGCGAATGAATACAAGGTTCTACCTGTACGATATTATTAGATATACCTTTACTTTGTATAGCCACTGCTACCTTATGTACATGTCCCTTTCTTTTAGGACAGTCTTTTTGAACATGACCCCATGCATTACACAAGTAACATTGCAGACGCTGAATACCGGGATTCCTAACTGACCTATTTACCTCAGCTGATTTCACAAGCTCCCTAGGCATCGGTCTTGCAGACTGGTTTCCAGACTTAAAATCTTTTGAAACCAAGTTCTGGGTTCCCCATGAGCTTCGGCAAAGAAATCGGCTTGCTTAGGCATATCTTTTACGTTTGTGAAGACTTTCTCTTTCAGAAAATGATCTAATTCTCGCGCAACTGTATTAAATAATTTATCTCTGAGCAAACAATCAGTCAACCCCTCAAACGTTTTCACCGCTTTGCCGCATTCAATCCACCGCTCAAAATAGTTCGCAATTCTAACGGTGAACTGACCAAAGGTTTCTCCCTTATTGGGCTTGCTATACCTAAACTTTTTACGAAAACCCTGTTCAGTGAGCTCGTACCTCTTAAGAAGTGCTTCCTTTAGGACGTCGTACTTAAACACATCGTCTCTAGGAAGTCGTGAGTATACATCCAGTGCTTTACCTTTTAATAGAGCACTAAGATGCAGTGCCCAGTCATTTTGACTCCACTTCTGGTTTTCGGCATACCTCTCAAACCGATGAAGATAACTATCCATGTTATCTTTTTCATCGTCAAAGGGAGGTAGTGTGGGGCCCCTTAATTTGTTAATGGCAGAATCGTGTTCTCTTCCAGATGTTGCTAATTCTACCTTACGCTCATGATCCCGTTGCTTTGCTCTTTCTTCTAACTCTAATATTTCTACTTTTGCTCGTTTATCTAACTCGATTCGCCTTTCCTCCGCTTCCCTTTCCCATCCTATCCTGTCCTTTTTGGCCTGCTTCTCTAATTCAATCTTTTCCTTTTCGGCTTCCGTTTCAAATTTCCTTGCCCTTACCCTTTCTTCCCTTTCCCGGACTTGTTCTTCCTTAATAAATTTCCTTAAACTTTCACCTTCATACCCACATTCTTTGCCTAAGGCAACCAAGTCCTTAAGGGATGACATGACAATTGTAATATGAATATAGATATATATAACACAGGCTGACCTGATCTTTCTGATGAAGGTAACCAAACCAATACTTTAAATACGTTTATACTGGACACACGGACCTAGATAAACTAAATAAAAATAAACCCCAACTTGAGTATTATCTTGTCAAGAAGGTCATGCTCAAATATAAACATTAAATGTATACTTTCACAAAAATAATTGACAGTTCACTTAATCCAGCAATCCCACTTCTGACACCATTGTAACAGAATTGTTACCGAGAGGATGGTGGATTAAATGAACAACACAAACACAATATGTGAAAGAAAATATAAATTTATGAAATAAATTATTAATGAAACATAATGATGTATCAACACAATAACTCATGCGTTCAACCCACAATTACACTCACAACCATTCACAATACATGAATAAATGAAATATTAATACAAAATAAAACACAGATACAAAGGAATCTCTTGGACTATACACAGATCCAAGGAACCTTTACAAAAGTTATATTAACGAAAGTATAAATTACGATAATAAACACAAACATCAAACTATACTATCGCACGTATGGATTGCGACAACTAGCACGAACATATACATGTATTTAATCAAGTTGCTAACTTTTATTGAGATTCATGTAATCCCTTGAAATGCTATTGTGATCTGAAGTAACTATGTAAATATAACAATGTGTCTCGACCCTGTATAACCGTACGATTCACCAACTGTTGAATCGCCGCCCAGTTTCCCCGAATACCTAGGGTTGACCAATACTTTTATCGGCCGTTTGCCCTTCACGGATCCACCACAGTTATACGTACAGACAGCATACAACATCTACTAGAACCAACGTTCCCAAATACCTAGATGCCACCCCGGATGTTTACACCTCTAGACAGCTCCGACACTCAGATTTCTAGATTTCCGGATATTTACACATCACGACAGATGTAGACGGACATAAAATCCGACAGACAGACAGCCAGATACCTGAATTTGATCTCACAATCAATTGGCACAATTAATCACATTCAGGTACAATTCAGATACGTTCAGAGACGTTCAGCTTCGATCAGATACGTTCAGAGACGTTCAGCTACAATCAGCAACAATTTCAGAGATGCTCCGCTACAATATCAGCTACGATATCAGAGACGTTATCAGAGATGTTATCAGAGATGTTCCGCAACAAATCAGCTACGATATCAGAGACGTTATCAGAAACGTTATCAGAGATGTTCCGCAACAAATCAGCTACGATATCAGAGACGTTATCAGCTACAATAAAGAAACCAGACTAATAATAGTTGTCTCTAAAAATAATCTAAACCTTAGATTACGCTATTGCATTTAAATTCTAATAGTGACTAGTAATTCCAAATATTCCACGTTTTAAATCTGCGTTGTAATAAAGGCATCATTACATGAAATGATAAACGGAATAAAATTCACAATAAAACGAAATATAAATTTAACACTCACTCCTTTGGCTGGAGAAAGAATGACGAGCTATCTTTCCTGTGATAAGATACTTTTGGACTCGTAATTCTTATCAGAAATATTCTGCTTATATATCCTCAAATAGGTGAGCACAATTCACGGCAAAATTACCGTGCACCCCGTGATTCTAATGTTCCGGACTTCATGTAATTCGAAGTCAGGCACATGCAAATCGTTACATGCCGCTTACCTTGGAGAAAACCACTTATTCACCCCAGGTAAAGCATGTACGACGAAACAAAAAAAAATGGTGAGATTAGTTTGTAATTCAAGAAGAAAAAAAACTCAATTTTCGCCTAATTCTGTGACAGTCACGTCATCTGCAAAAAGCATCTTCGATGGCGAAGGACATAAGCAGAAAGAAGCAGATCCTGATAAAAATGATTGGCGCCATCACGCAGCCTTGCTTCACACTGCTGTCAATTGGGAATGAGGTTGAGGAAGATCTATCATATAGGACTGTTCCCTTTATGTCTGTCTGCATGGAAAAAGATTAGCATGGTGGGGGGGATTGGGAGAATGGGTGGGCAATCTTACTGAGAAGTTGAAAAAGGCCCTTCCTGCTGACCAAGGCAAAGAGCTTGGTGGGGTCAATGAACATCATGTAGAGTGGTTAACCTTGCTCACTGCTCTTCTCTTGGAGCTGTCATAGGTTACACACGGTCCGCACGCAACTCCAGTCTGTTGAGTATGATGCGGTTGTCCACTTTACCACCGCTGCTCTGGAGCGAGATCCCTCCTTGTTTTTGCAATTTGTCACAATTGTGGTGTCGCATGTGTCTTGGAGGACTGCTCCTTCCTCCTAGCAGAGGAAAAGTAGATCATGCAGTGGTTGAAGCAATATTGATTCCCCATGTTTAATATCTTCGGGTGGGATGCTGTCAATAGCTGGTGCTTTCTTGTTTGGGAGGGAGTAAATTACTTTCCTGAGCTCCTCTAAGGTTGGCACTTTGTCGAGCTCTTCCACGGAGGTCAGATTCTGTGTGCTGCTGAGAGCTGCATAATTGACTGACCTTTCTCGGGAGTATAGCTCTGAGTAGTTCTCCACCCATCAGGCCATCTGTAGCCCACGGTCTGTGATCGTCTCTCCAATCAGCGATTTCAGGGTCATAGTCGATGTGGTAGGTTCTGATGAAGACGATGCTGTAAAGGGCAGAGTGCAACCAAGTCGAATTGATGACAGCGATGGAACCTAGGGTGTTTCCAGGACACTTTGTATTGTGGCTTAAAGATGAAGAAGTTGTTTGTGACGAACATCCCATGATAGGTGCACAGCTTCAGGAGTCCCTGAACGTTTTTGTTGGACTTTCCAGTACCATGAATTTAGAGAAAGGTAGGCCATGACTCGTGACCATCACCTATTCTGGTATTAAAGTCGACGAGGAGGAATATTGTTTCTTGTTTGGAGCATCCTTTGATCTGTACCTTCAGCTACCCATATAACTGATCCTTTGTGCTTCTTAAACGTGGGGAGGGCGTAGACACTAATGATTTTGACATGACTTTCAGCAGGTGTGAGTCGAATGGACAAGAGACGCTCAGTGCCCACTGTGGGAAGTTCAACCAAGGATAGAATATTGTTTTTTTTTGGCAAAGCCCACTCGACCCTTCCAGAAGAATGTGCAATCTTCCTCTCTGAGGGAGCCACTAGAGGCGACCCTGATATCCTGGAGGGCAGCTATGCTGAGATTTAGTCTGGTGAGTTCTCTACCGATGATGGCCGTCTTCTTGGAGTCTTCCACTATCTCGGGTCAATGGAGATACCTATGCACACCGTGTACACATTCAAGCTTGCGAATTGAAGAACTAGGGTCTTCTTTATTCGTCTTTTGTTTATTTTGTCCGGTGTGGAATTTCCGTCCGCTTGTCATGCTGTGCAACAGAATGAGATCCAGGCACCCACTGGATCAGGCAGACGATGGCGGGTCAACACCTTATTGACCCGGGACTGCCCTGCTTGAGGCTGGCAGTAGTTGGCCAGTGGGACACGATGATCCCTCCCACCGTCAAACCTGACCCGTGGCGCCCCTTCCCTGTGCCAATCGAGTGGGACTTACAACCCGTAAAACTATCAGCTTCCGTGTTGTTTCCTCACTCAGTAGCGAGACTGGAGTGACCTATCCAGGGCGAAAGCATAGGCGTGGAATATGGAAATCAAATCCTTGGCTGCCCAGACATCAGAATCTCCCTCTCGTTCTTGCTGGTGTGGTCCAAAGAAATGCTGAGCATGATATTTGGCACCAGTTTGTATGTAGGAGTTGCCGGAAGGAAAATGTAGTTGAAATCCATCCGCCATGGGGGCTTCATTCAGAATTTTCTGTCTGGGTTTACTCCTGTAGCCTTTATTTGTCCTGAAAGTATTCACGGGGCAGTGAGCCATCATCCAGTGGATAAGACTTGGTGGGTTTTGAATCAGCGTTTCCTTCTCTTAGACGAATTGCCTTGACAATGCTAACGTGCTTCATTCAACTGCCCGGGTTTGAGTCAGAGTTTCCCTTCTCTTAAACTGGCTGCCTGCAAAGGCTAACAAGCCCAGTCTGCCCACACAGTTATACCGGCGGTATTCCTGTACGAGTCACCTGCATTAAAACATTATAATTACACATAACTTGATTAGTATGGTAGGAAATATAAAACAATGTAATAAACTATACTTACACGAAACCGAATTCTTAGTTTTAAAAAGCAAAATTATATCCGCATAAACATTTTCATCTTTACAGTATTACACGGTGAATGCATACTGATATATTAATGAAATAATCGTACCGTACAGCGACAATTTAAATACATGTATATGATCAAGAAAACATATAACCGACAGCTGTATTAGCGCATTACAATATTAACAGAAAACCTTTAATATTTTGGTTATTGATTATGACTTTGTGCAATTAGATCTGAACAAACCCACACTCTAAGCCTATTTATTAATTTCATTAACTAATCATGTTCTAGAAAGAACATATGAAACATTCCAATTTATTATCTGAAAGCAATTGCATGTAAAAGGAATGACCGATAATTTCAGTACCGCTGACTATTATGTCAGCTCTTTCTACATATACAAAAACCACAAGACTAAAATCAAGAAACATTATACTTTTATATTTAAACCTCAATACTGCTTTCTGCTTGATGCAAGAAACATTGTAGTTACCATACCGTATGGGTTAGTCTGCGAAAAGTGAATAATTTATGCTGGTTGGTTTTTTTACAGAATTATTCATTAAAAGAAGATTTGCCTAAATTAATGTAGTGATGTGTCACGTGTGTGTGTGTGTGTGTGTGTGTGTGTGTGTGTGTGTGTGTGTGTGTGTGTGTGTAGTTAATGATGCAAAGGAATACTTTCATAGATATTTGTCTTTGAACTTTTGCTGTAATCCAGGTATAAAAGAAATACAAATAGCACCGTGATAAAATGGCGAACAATTCATTTAATAATCAAAATATGGAAATCTGGTTTAATTATAAATTCATTCTTTATTTTCATTATTTATTATCTCAGACAATAATGCATATTTGATAGCTATAATGTATATAAAATAATTTGTGTATTTTTAGCCTAGGAATTGTTGCATATTTGCCTCGATTGCAACCCTTTTATTCCTACATTATAAAGAGTGAGCAAATTGCAAATAGGAACACCAGCAGCAGAGAGGGTGAACAGACCACGATTTCAAGCAAAAATAAGGCTTCCAGATAACGTTTCCGAACAAAAAATGGCCTACACACTACGTTTTCAGACAAAAAATAAGACTTCCAACAAATCTCATTTAACCAAAAAAAAAGTCTCCATTTTTGCAAAAACGGATATTTTACGATTTTTTAATTAATTTTGGTCGCAACTTGTTGTCATCCACCCTCTCTGCTGCTAGTGATTTCATCACTAGTGATTTCAGTTCTGGGTTAACAAAAAATAATAAATGATTTAACCGAATATTTGATCAAGTCCGATACGATATCGTGTCCGAGGATCATGCAAATTTATTGTTGCGAATCCGTGCGGAGTCGACTGAGCATGACTAAAGAAATCTCGAAATTGATTGAAGTCCATATCAGAACACCATGTCTGCCAAATATTTCTAAGAGTATGAGTATCAACTCCGTTGAATACAGACAATAAATTGCAGTTATCTCTGATCACTTTTGGAACCTGAGTGTAGCGTTGAGTGACATATATCACGTCAGTGTTTTTGTGACGCCCACGGGAAAATATTCTAGCAGGATTCTTTTGTTTATCCAACATTATATCGTCGTATACGACTAAATTGTTAATATCTCCATCAATATCATCAATACTCGGTGCTTCATCGATATCGGTTATAAAATCAATGGCATTCTCACCCTTAATTTCTGATGCATTCTCGTTAAAATCCTTTAACACTTCATAACATCGTTGATCATCTACGCTAGGGGCAATTAAATACAACTTATCCCACTTCATCCATCTCATTATTAAATTGAGTAACAATTGCGTTTTACCGGATCCAGATGGCCCGATTATAATCATCCGGATAGAGTTTGGTAGCGCTGCATGATGCTTAATTGGTTCTCTTGTTTTAGTCGCTGAAAAATCAATTATATCCATATCTCTATACATAAATTATGGATCTATATTGTGTGAAGTGTAAAACGCGTACTGGCACAGATGATGTGACGACGATTACAACTAAAAATAACCGATCAGCGCTTTCTGGTAAATGCGTGCAATGTGGTACAAAGAAATTTAGATTTGTGTCTATGAAATCTGATTTAAAAAAAAACGAGGAGGTGATATCGCAGCCAAATTAGCAAAACTCCCTGGAACCCCATGGGCAAAGTACCCGGGAGAAAAGCACCTCCCAGGATATAGCTACTGTGGACCGGGAACCAGACTTGATATCAGACTCAATAATCAAAATCAACCCAACCCCGGTGAAGAACCAATAAACGCCATTGATAAGGCCTGTCACCTTCATGATGTTGCTTATAAAAGCAGCAATCTGCAACACAGGCATCTCGCGGATGTGAAATTAATTCATGCGTTAAATGCTATTCCTGATAAATCCTTCAAAGAAAAATTGTCTTCATTTTTGATAAAATCGGCTATGAAAAGTAAATTGATGTTAGGTGCCGGTAATTAATAATATGGAATCAATTTATTATTCTCCGAGGGGATACTGGAGGGGTAACGCTGCAATCAATAAACTCGCTAGCGCTGCAAAAGTGAAAAAAACCACTGCGGCTAATTGGTTATCCAAACAGGCACTATGGCAAATTTATCTACCACCGCCTAAACAAATTCAATTCTCGCATTTTGATGTGACCGCTCCTAATGAAGTTCATCAGGCTGATATATTATTTCTGCCACATGATCGTGGTTACAAATATGCGTTAACCGTAGTTGATGTTGCGAGTCGATACAAAGAAGCAGAACCGCTGAAAACAAAATCGGCCACTGAAGTCGCTTCTGCATTTGAAAGGATTTATCGACGAGGTCCTCTGCACTGGCCAAATCTGTTACAAGTTGATCCTGGCAAGGAATTTCAGGGTGCAGTGTTATCTACAATGAAACATCATAATGTCACCATACGACGAGGGCATACTGCGCTACATCGCGATCAGGCCATTGTAGAACGATTTAATCGGACGATTGCTGAGCGGTTATTTGGATATCAATACGCAAAAGAATTCATTCAAGAAAAGCGATCCAGTGAATGGGTTAAAAGATTACCATCTGTGATTACTGCACTGAATAACGAGATTACTAGAACAATCAACATGAAACCTATCAACGCGATTAAAAAGAAGTCAATACCCGTACAACCACAAAAAGATTTCCCTAGAAACGCTAGCATTTCCCAACCAATTCTTGGTAGTAGTGTCATTGTGAGGTACTTATACGAACCAGGAGAGCTTGAAGGGGGTAGAAAAAGGGCTACTGATCCTATTTGGAGCGTCACTACGCATAAGATATCTAGTATAACACGATCAACTGGTAGACCTCCAGTCTATAAACTGGATTCAACTGCCCCTCAGCGGGGTTTTACTCGACAACAACTACAAGTGATTCCCGAGGATACTCAATTGCCACCGCATGGTCTTAACTAGCGCCGTTGCGTCTATTGCACTCAAGACAAGTCAACATCACATTATTTCTGACATGACCGAGATTGTTATTTTTTCTGTCTACGGTAAATTGGCGAGGATCCTTATCCGAATACTGCCAACGCATTATACAATTGCAACTCGCGCAGTGATTATTCTGTTGTTTCTTCAAAGTGATTATTAATTTAGCATCAATATCAAATTCTCGTTGTTTTTTTTTGTCCTGTTGTTTGTAACCGGAGAGTTTTTTATTAATGATGCTAACATCAATATCACTTATTGTTGTGTCATTATCATCACCAATGATTTCATCATCGAGGACAATTCTTCGAAGTTGATTTATGTTTCGTACTCTGGATACTGCGAGATAGACTAAATTTGACCATTCGATGTGATTATCTACCATCCAAACAATTGTATCCGATATAGTCAATCCCTGTGAAGAGTGTATTGTTGCTGCGTATCCTAGCGTCCACGGGGATTTATTAGCACGCAATGCATCTTCAACGACATTGATATCAACCAGCACAATATCATTTAATACCAGAATTTGTTTTTCATTCTGTCCTGGAATATCAACTTCAATATTTTGTTTTCGTGTATCCGATGGCCGATAACAAAGGGGTACTGGAAGCGTTGCAAATTTTTCTTTATGCAATTCAAATAACTTCATCTGAAGTGTATCCCTGACTATTTTTCTACTTGCAATGATCAAATCGTTTGGTCTCCACGCTTCCCAGAAATCATTCATTGGGGTTTCTGAAATCACTTCACGCGCTATTTCGCATTGGATTCTATCCGGTTGTAATCTAATTAGCGCTTTGAACTCGCGTAATCGTTCATCAAGTGATCTATAATCAGTGGTGATTTCTTCATAGTAGTCTACAAAACCCTTTAGCCATTCATGTGGAGATGCACCGACAAATGGTGGTGGTTGGCCTTGATCCCCGCACATGACGACTTTTGTGTTTTTGGTTAACAACCACTCAAGAAATGTTTTTAATACATCTAATGACACTGTGCATATTTCATCCCAGATTATGATTTCAGGAATGAATTTATCACCCATTCGATCAGGAGTCCATTTGTCACCCTTCCATCGAAAGAAGCTGTGATAAGTGCAA
The DNA here is from genome assembly GCA_029339505.1 of Unio delphinus. Lineage (NCBI taxonomy): Eukaryota > Metazoa > Mollusca > Bivalvia > Unionida > Unionidae > Unio > Unio delphinus. The sequence goes on along the minus strand of JAQISU010000029.1, from coordinate 17,396,934 downwards.
GCATTTACCCCTCGTTGTATCATCTCTCTGGCGAGTCTATGAGTCGGTGTTAGCACAATCATGTTAGTAGAAATACAAGTATTTCCACCACCACGATATAATTCAATTGCACGAGTTGTCTTTCCTGACCCACCACAGCCGTTTAAATAAACTGTCTTGTATCTACATACTGGATCAGATACCGGTGGTGCATTAGAAAATTCTGATTGAATTTCAATACGGTTACAACAAAGATATTTATCATCCATGGCAACGTCTGCGGATTCACAATACTCATGTAGCATCTCCTTTTTAAATCGCCAACGCCCCCAATTTTCTTCGCGATCTGTGAATGCCGCTACAGTTGATTTGTACTTATTGTGTATATACATCGAATCAGTGGCCACTCTAACCGCGGTATTAGGAAATCTATTTATCATCGAAAATAGATTAATAGAAGCATAGGCTAACATTGAACTTCTCAAATGTGTGTACTGGGAATTATATCCATCACAGTAGGTAACAACCGTACCTAATTTCTCACCATTGGATAGAAAAGCATCCTTACGGGATACAAGTTTTCCCTGTTTCATTAAATCCGCTACAATAAAATCGTATTCAGCGACATCTATGATCAACCGCGAAGAGTATTTTGCGTTATCGTATCGTCCACCCTGGGTAAATTTACCGATTATTCTTCTTCCGAGATCTTTTGTTTGTTCTTTTTTAATTTCAAATAACTTCTTAGACCAATTTATGATTTCTTCTTCACTGAAATCTGGAAACTGTTTTCGTAGTTCGTTGATTATTCTATCTAGATTGGGTTGTGGTAGCCAAACTTCTTTCTGAGCTCGATAGCATATAATAGCCTCGGAAACAATCAACGATATTAGCATACCACAATCAATCATATATCTCAATAGCACTATTGGCATCCAGTGTTTTTCAGATAGGTGTCTACCGAGCCAAACATAACTACACGGATGTAACCCTGTAGCTAATTCGAATGATATCACACGAGCGAATCCGGTTAAGTCAAAATCAGGCAATGGTCCATTAATCGCAACACGAGTCATTTCATGCGTGGGGTGTCCAAATCGTTTGAAGTACTCAGCGCATTCCCCATACCCGAGAAAACTTCCGAGATAACACGCGGCTATATCAATTGAAATCATACCATCACATGAGTATTTCGTATTCCACAGTCCTCCATGACCAAATTCGACGCAACTCAATTTAACATCCTCGAGAAAATCATTTCGTGTTGGACGCCATGAGTTTTTTTCTCTTGCGAAGTGAGCTACCACTGATGGAATAGTAAAACTATCCGTGAGTAGTTTTTCATGGGAATTCTCCGGTGAAAAATCACTAGCGATTTTTCTCATTCTGTTATCTAATTCTTCAATGCGATATAATTCACCATTTGGTTTTACAAATTGATCGAATTCTTCATCACTTCTAAGTAACCACACTGACACAGGATCATCCTTACACAACGCATGAATAGCATCAAATAATTTCTCTTCATAGAAAACATCCCCGACTAACTCCCCGGAAAATTCCGGGGGGATATATCTCACGGTTCGTTCTCGTGGAAATATTGTTACCGCAGGTGTCCACGCGTGTTTGTTATGATCAATAATCTGTATTGGGGCTCCTCGCGATTGATATTTCGGTTCGTATAATACTTCTCCGGTTATTGTTGTTACTGATATTGGGAATTTTAATGATGCTTCTAATTTAGCTATATCAGAAATCTTTGCACCATGCTGTTTCACTGTCAGTTCCCACTCGGTTATTTTTCTACGTCGCAGATCAGTTAGTTTATTTCCTCGGGATGCATTTGTGAAATGTTCTATTATTCGTTCTGCTACACAATTAAGCCCTGACGAATATTTCATAGGAGCTAGTTTTGCGATATCGGGTTTATCATTTAACGGATATATCCCATAAACCATTGCTGTTACGGGATAAGATCTTTCGTAGTATGGTTTATCAATGCCGGTTAGAATCCCTGGTTTGGAATCTCTACTCACAATGACAGCTTTTTTATTCTTGAGGATTGGTTCAAATTTATCCTTAATAATCCATTTGCCATCGACTTCGATAATGAATTTGATTCGGAAAAAATGCCGTTTTTCCCCAACACGTGAAATTATCACTGCTGCTTTTTCATCATTCATGGTAGCATCAACAACACCATCAATTCGAAATGTTGACCAACAATAAGATGCTCCATCACGCTTAAATTCATTAAAACAGTCTCTGATTTTACTAATCATGGCTTTATCAAGAATTGTATTCTTTGGTGTATTAGAAACTATATCGAGATTGAATTGAGCATCTTTCCAGGGGTAATCTCTCTTGGACGTTTTTGAACTCCGAAGGATTTTGGGTTTATCGCGATTAAATTTGTTACGTTTTTTGGGTCTATCGAGATTAAATCTAGGACTGATTTTCAATAATCTCTTAAACTCTTTCATGTTTCCGTCTCTTGGACGTTTGTTACGTTTTTTGGGTCTATCGAGATTAAATCTAGGACTGATTTTCAATAATCTCTTAAACTCTTTCATGTTTCCGTCTCTTGGACGTTTTTTGGGTCTATCGAGATTAAATCTAGGACTGATTTTCAATAATCTCTTAAACTCTCTATCAGCATTAAATTTAGCATTTCTCGAAGTCAATCTCTTGAACTCCATCATGCTATACTAAAAACAAGTGTCTAAATGAAAGATTTTTATATAATGAATCACTGCAAATGGATCAGTCAATGAATTAGACAAATAGTATAGTATACGAATGAACCAGGAATTCAGACCACACCCAGTGAGTACAAATTATGAAGCATCCAGTGATGGTGTTGTAAGAAACCGTAGACTGAAGAACCCAGTTGGGTGGGATAATGGTATGGGGTATTTGTTCTTTACTGTTGGAAAGAAGAAATATTACAATCATCGTTTCGTGTATGAATGTTTCCATGGATTGATCAAAGATGGTTTTGTTATTGATCATATTGATTCTAATCCGAAGAACAATTCCTTATCAAATCTTCAAGCAATCACACATAGTGAGAATACCAAACGAGGAAGGACTGGGAAATACTCGAAAAAAGCGAGACCTGTGAAATCTTTGAATACAATAACTAACGAAGAAAAAGTATTTAAATCAATATATGAAGCCGGCAAGTATTTCAATATTTGTAGACCCTCAGTACGATATGTTGCAGAGGGGGTTTGTCGATCGGCTATTTCAAAAAAGAGCGGACAGAAAATTCAATTTAGTTATGTCTAATACGTCATATTTTTCATTTAGAAATATATCATTATTATAGAATAATGAATTCTGAAAACATGAATAACATCATATCCGAGATTTCAAAATTGAAAGATTGGGATATTGAACTATCAGATGGGTTAAATCCTGATCAAATCATGTCTGATTTTCAGGATATTGAATACGGAGTTAACAACAATAAATATATGCTACCAAAGAAGTATGCGCTCATCAAAAGAATTCAGAATTCTATTAAGGACTCTCTCGCATTTTCCAGTGACGTAAGTGTGTTCGCTCCGTTGTATACCATCGTAGAACGAATACGAAAAGAATTGGGGTACGAATACGAATTGAAAAAGGAGGTTAATTCTAAAGTTAGAAACCTACGGGCGTTAATTCAAGAAAATGAAAAATTTTGATTGACCAACCATTTATCATTATTTGATTGACCAACCATTTATCATTATTTGATTGTGACCGTCCCTCATAGAGATTTTAATTTTTTTTTAGCATTTTTTGATCAAAACTGTTGAAATCAGTGAATAAAAAATTGATGGCTGGTTCGGATTGATCACTTCCACGATGGTGTTAGGTCGGATTAAAAAATTGTTTTGCAATTGAAAAATTGTTTCTGATTTCAAATAATGGTCAATGAAGCATTAACAACCCGATTGGCTCGTGAACGACTGGATGCAATCAGGAGATTTGTACCAATTCGTGACTCTGTACGGAATAAACTACAACAACGACAGAGTCTTCAGACTGATTTTGCTATGGGATCCGAAGAATTGTTTAAACCAGTAACCACAGCAACGAAGGGGATAGAGCGTGCTATACTGGGAGATGTTCCCGAGATGGGAAAATCTGTTATCGGTGAACTCGAAAAAATAGCAGCGAAAACTGAACAAACAAAACAAATAGAATCAAAAGAAATAGTAGATGATTTACGCGTGATATTTAACGAGGCGGGTTTAGCAGCAATCATTGAGACTAAACTAGCGAAAATTCCTGCGCTTGTTGTTACGACTTATGAAAACAGGAAAAATTTGTTGAAACCAGAACATCATAACTTTGTTAGAGATATAACTCACTGGGCTGATATATTCTACAAAATCAAAACTGAAAAAACAGGTAGAATTAAGAAGAAGGGTAACGCATCATACATTGGATATATCAATGAGGTGGGCGAAGTGTATAATCAATACGAAGAGTTTAAACAACAACAAAAACCGCAAAAATTGCGAGGAAGGCGACAGCAACCTGCAAAGAAAATATCTTTTTCACCTAAAAAACAACAAATACCACGTGATGATGATTTTCTTGATTATTTATTACAAGAAGCCGATTTAGAAAAACAGGATGAAGAAAAAAAATTGGATGAAGCAACTGGTTATAGCGGAAGTGGATTAAGAGATTCCAGTGTTTCATGTCCTGGTAGTGTTATCAATGATATATCACGATTAGAAGTTCTTGTAGGAGGTTTCCGAGCTGGAAATAACTCACCGGAAATAATTAATGAAGCAGCTGATATCTGTAGACGGTTATTTGCCGGCGGTATCATGGATATCAAAACATATCGAGATTTCATTGGCGAGTTAGTGGAGGATTATCATAGTGATTAATCACCGGGATTAAATAAAACGCTAGCGTGGAAATCCGAAGGATTTCACAATTGAAAAATGGTTTCTGATTTCAAATAATGATCATACACTACAATCATGATAAACCAACCCCCGTCTATGTAGTTAATTCACGGTTTCCAGTTTATAGAGCATACTACGGAGATGGTTTAGGCAATACCATTGCAGGGTTATTTGCGAGAATGGCTCCAAAAGTGATGCCATTGGCTAAACAACTAGGAATGAAAGCAATTGAAGTTATTCGTGATAAGGGTATTGGTGCTGTTGGAGATCTTGCTGGAAAAGCGTTTTCAACTGCGAGGAATAAATTAACATCATTAGTGAAATCACGGATGAAATCCAAAGGATTTTCAAAACCGTTACCGTCTACAGCGGAAATGCCTGCAAGTGTTAGTAGAATTATAAATAACGCAGTAGACGAAAAATTAGCGTCGATGGTAAATCAAGGAGACCAAAGCAATATTGCAAATATGATAGCAGGAAGCGGCTTTAAAAAACTACGTCGATGAAAATCGTTTACGATGAAAATCCTACGGATTTTTACGATTTAGACTCTGATAAATAGAATAAAATGTTCAAAAAATCACATGATCCGGCGTTTGATATAGACGCCCCAGTTGGCAAGGATGATTCTGTACGCGATTATCAATATTACGCTTATCATGCAATAGACGCAAATAGTCGATCGCGAATTGAACTTCAAGTCCATGATACCAGTAAATACTTTTTGCCCTGTGAAGCGTTTATTGAAGTAGAAGGAGAACTTGTAACAGCTGCTGGAGCATCATATCCAGCTGGTACTCAAGTCGGGTTTGTCAATAATGGTATCATGGCGCTATTTGAGAGTGCTAGATATCTCATTGATGGAAAAGAAATTGAGTCCATAGATCGCGATGTTGATGTGGCTACAACAATAATCGGGTTAGCGAGATATTCTGATGATTATACAAGATCAGCAGGACCTTCTATGATGTTTGCAAAGGATGCTAAGAATACCGCTGGTGGAAAACAATTTGTTGTAAGACGACCAAAAAAACATGCTGGTGATGCTGATGTTGATGTCGAGGATATGATTATAAACAACGACCCCAATTTCAATCTAGGAGCTGCAACACGAAACGCAATGTTGCAAGGAGAGAATAAATCATTTTCATGCGCGATTCCACTGCATCACATATTTGGATTCTGTAGAAACGTCAGAAAAGTTATTTATGGGGCGAAGCATACAGTATCGCTTGTACGAAAGGGTGATGATAATGACGCAATTTGGAGGATTCCAGCAAACCCAGCTGCAGATCATGTAAATGATGATGCCGGTAAAGTCATTTTAACAAAAATATCATTGTGGATGCCAGTGTTGACTCCAGCAATCACTGCAGAAGAACGATTACTATCATTTATGGACCAAGGAGGAAAATCGTTGTTGAGTTGGTTATCAGTAAGTACAGATGTGAAGCAATCAAATCTGCTGAACGGGTTATTCACGTGGAATCTAGCATCAAAACAAGGTGTTGCTGCGCCACGTCATATATTCGTAGCGTTACAGGATAACACACGAGTTGGCAATCAACTCTCCAGCCATATGATATTTGATCAGTTAGGTGTGAAGGACGTCTCACTGAGAATAAATGGCCAACAGGAACCATCCGAGGATATACAACTTGATTACACTAACAACCATATTGCACGCGTGTATCATCGTCTGTTGTCATTTATGGCACGTGATCAAAATGTGGATACTGGTTTGCAAATATCACAATTTGATTTTAAAAATCTATATCCGATCTATTACTTCTCACTGGAACATCTCGATTTAACAAGACAGTCAGTTGTTGATATACACTTTAGAGCTAATATGAATCGTCCTGTTGGTGCTGCTGATTATAGAGCGGTTGCTGTCATTCTCAGCGACAAATCAATGCTACTCGAAGGTGTTGGAGGAAGAATGAGAGTGGTAGATGCACCAGTAGAAAATCTTTGATTGATTTTTCAATGAAATCCTACGGATTTTACGAATTAGAATCAATCTATTATGTATAATGTCATATAGTGTTATTAGTGTTACGTTAACTCCCGGTCAATTAAAAAAATTGCAATCAGAATCGGTTAAGCGATGTGGAACCACAATCACGTTGAAACCCAACCAAATGACTGGTGGTGCAAATAAACTATCGCTGACAACTCGTCAGGTGAAACATTTCAATGATGCACTTGCAGCCAAAAAAGGTGTTCAGATTACTCTTTCTGCGGCTGCTATCAAAAATATGATTAAAACAGGCGGTATATTTCCGTTGTTAGCTGCGATTCCAGCGCTAATTGCAGCAGCAGCCCCAGCGGTGGCTAAAGCGGCAGCGTTAGGAGCCGTTGGTACTGCAGCAGGAATGGCACTAAAGAAGGCAACTGGGAAAGGATATAAAAAAAAGGGAAAGGGTCTAAGACTACCAGGAACCCCGTATTCGTGGTACAGCGGAAAGGGTCTAAGACTACCAGGAACGATTTATTAATTCAGAAATCTTCGATGGTTCCCATGTCCAATTTTGATTTAATGGATGCGGCTAAAAAACTCGCGATTAAAAACTTCAGAGGTGTCTTTATGAAAGATCAATTACCACATCAACCAAACAGCGTTGAAACCGGAATCATTAATTTAGATAACAGCACCGGACCTGGAACTCACTGGGTTGCATACGCTATTGATCCACGTGGGATTGTTTATTTCGATTCATATGGATTAGCCCCACCAAAAGAGTTTATGCGGTATATAAAAACCCTTCCAATGAAGACTTGGTATTCTACGCTACCAACACAAACGATGATTGACCCACCAATATGTGGCAGCGAAGTATTAAATGCCCTTGACGCTATTTCTAACTCCTTGAGTAACCCAAGCGGAAAACCACCACATATTGTCGTAAATGACTACACCAGCAATCGCTGGAAATCGAAACGATTTTAGAGAGAGAAAGAGTTTTACAATAACATGATTGATATTTGGGGGAGATCTTTGAAACCCAAACCCGATGGCACTGCACCACCTGATTCTGTCAAGGATATAACAAAAAAAATTAAAGATGAAATCGCTGAGACGTTGAACTTAACAAATGTTGATCCTAATGAAATAGTTGTATTTCAGGACAAACAGGGTAAATTGAAATCTAGTAATATTTCTCTGGATGATATTTTAGTTAAACAACGAAACGCAATCGAGGATACTATCGCGTTATTTTCCGATCAGGGTAAATTGAAAACCAGTAATATTTCTCTGGATGATATTTTAGTTAAACAACAAAACGCAATCGAGGATACTATCGCGTTATTTTCCGATCAGGGTAAACTCAAACCGGGTGTACTCGTTTCGACGATTACAGATCGATTAAAAACTCTCAACGATGAGTTAAACAATTCTCTGGCTGTACTAAAAATACTTGAATCTAAAATTGAAGATAACGTAAAACAGTTTATATCATTTCGTAGAAATATCATTGATAAATTTATTGGAACCCAGTTGGATAAAATTGAAATAAAACTCCCTGATATTAAAAAATCCATCGATGAGACGAAAACTTTCATCGAAGCCGTCAAAGGTGATTTTTCGAGGATGATAACAATCATTGAAAAAACAAAAATTCCTCATGAGAAAACCAATAACGTAGTATATACAATCCAACACGGATCATTTGAGTGGACACCTGCAAACAACAAATTAGATATCACAGCTACTATCAAGGGTATTTATCGATTAACGCTGGTAGCACCAATTCAATTTAATATATCATCGTCGAGTTCATCCGGGGTCAACAATACGATTTCAACGATCATCGACAAGGATAAAACTGAACGGTTAACGATAAAAGCCGATGATAAAAGTTTGGCTAAGGCATCAGTAACATGGTATCTGGAATTCGTAGCGGATTTAAGTAAATAACTAAATCGTTCGGATTTCACAATTGAAAACGCTAGTGTTTTTAAAATAAACAACAATGACTTTGTCATCGACGCAATGTCGCTATGATCAGGTCAGAGAATTTCAAAATAGACTCAAAACCCTCACTGAGTAATATCAAATAAAAATAAAAAAATACCGACGAAGAATCACCGCAATTGATGTTATTGTGTACTCGGTGTCAAGCGTTCTCACTGGCGCCGGAATAATCCTTGCATCTGTTACAATGATTGCCCCGGTCGTAGTTCCAATTTGCATTTCTGCGGTGGCTACAATCGGGGGTATATCAACCGGGATAGCAAAAAAGATATCATCATGCAGCCAGAGTAAACTGCAGAATTACTTACTTCAATTTCATATTGCATCAACCGCATATTCGCAATTATCATTGATGATATCGTCGTCACTCGACAATACGATTATATCAGATATTGAATTCTCAGCGATGGTCAGTATTTTTGATTCCGCGATATCGAAATTAGAGCGACAACATGAGTATAATAACAATGACAACACCGATGGAATCAGAAAACACGAACCCAAAAAACAAAATGATCTCAATAATATCAACATTACCAGATTGTGAGTTCTCAGTGATGGTCAGTATTTATGATTCCTCGATACCAAAATTAGAAATAAATCATGAGTATAATGACGACACAGATGGAATTACTTCAACAAGTAGTGGAGAACACGAACCCAGTACAAACGAGTATGATATCAATAACATCTACGAAACCCGAGTTTAGTGTGAATTTCCCCTCTCCGGTTCCTGTGAGCGAAATCGCGCTAGCAAAACTACGAATGTATCACAGTTGGCCTAATATTAGATCGGTAGCATTTGGTGGTCAACAACCCAATAATTCACTGGTGTTCTCGTATAAGAATAAACCCGACGGAACCCCAGACTGGAACGTCATTTCGATACCAACAGGGTCTTACCAAATCGAACAAATCAATGATGAATTCGCGCGTAGAATAAAATCGATTACTGGAGCAGAGTCAAAAATTGCTATAACAGTTCATGAACCGACGCTATCATCTGCCATTGAAATAAACTCAGAAGAATATGTCGTAGATATCTATCAAAGCTCAATAAGAACCGTACTAGGATGGCCTGAATTACCACCCCAGAGTAAAACTCTGGAGAAAACCGTTGTTGTATCACCCAAACCTAAAAAATCTGATTATGTCACAGACAGGATAAAACCTGATAATCCAGTAAAGAGTTATAAAGAGTTCAGTGTAGAATTTTTTAGTTTAGTGCACCAACCTTCGGGGAGTGGACAATCGAGTGTGTTTCATTTTGTTGACGAAGATGAAATCGTTAAAAATTTCACAGCGATGAATAATGATTTTTCACTGTTGTTAATATCTCTTAAATCCGGCTCTCTCACCCGAGATGAATTTATCAGCGTCGTAGAAATATGTAACAAAATCATCAATGACATGGAAACATTTAATTCACAAATTATTCGATTTATACTCGATCATAAAAACCCCACAACGCGAACAATGTTTGCAACGAGGTATATTATACGCGAAGAAGACATTCCAGCATTCAAACTACCAGGGTATAATATCTTAGAACTACAAAAATCTCTCAATGATGCCATCGATGAAGGTTTCCAAAAAATCTATGACGCATGTGAAAGGAAATTAATGAAAAATTTATTAATCCTCAAACACAATAATGACCCAGATGGTGGCGGCAGGCATATCGCTCCGTTCAACGTGAATATATCCTCAGTGATTGCGCTTAATTTAGTGTGTGATGTTATCGAAGGAAGCTATCAGATTAATCTAGAGCAATCAAATCAAGCTCAGCAGGGATATATTCTTTATTCATTTGCACCAACAGCTCCTCCAGGATTCCTAATTATTGAAAACCCAATTAATCCTGTCTATATGCGATGCCATAATAATTCATTAACCAGAATTAATTTCAAACTCACCGACCAGTCAAATAATCTGATTGATTTACAAGAAGAGGTGTTAGCGATTAGTCTGTTTGTGAAATCATAAATGATTTTCGTCCTAAGGACTGGATCAAATATTCGGTTAAATCATTTATTATTTTTTGTTAACCCAGAACTGAAATCACTAGTGATGAAATCACTAGCAGCAGAGAGGGTGGATGACAACAAGTTGCGACCAAAATTAATTAAAAAATCGTAAAATATCCGTTTTTGCAAAAATGGAGACTTTTTTTTTGGTTAAATGAGATTTGTTGGAAGTCTTATTTTTTGTCTGAAAACGTAGTGTGTAGGCCATTTTTTGTTCGGAAACGTTATCTGGAAGCCTTATTTTTGCTTGAAATCGTGGTCTGTTCACCCTCTCTGCTGCTACACCCGTTCTTCATTCATCATGCTAACGGTTATAAACTAGTACACATGAGCGAGAGAGAGAGAGAGAGAGAGAGAGAGAGAGAGAGAGAGAGAGAGAGAGAGAGAGAGAGAGAGAGAGAGAGAGAGAATAATTTTATGTTGGGCTTAACTATAATCCAGTTGGGCGGGAATTTATAATTTTCTAACAGTTTTCACATGATAATGAGTTACTTATTAATGTAGGATGACACAGATTTACGTTTATAAATTATATTAAAATTTAATATAATATTTAATACGAATCTGATGCAGTTTCATAGTCACTAACTTTCTTCAATGCATTTTATTCTTCGATTCTATCCCGCTTGGAATGTTGACTAACAAAGTTAATAATGTGCATTTCTAAATTTCACAGTCAACTATTTTCTTGAATGCATTATATTCCTCGAGTCTCTTCTCTTTAAACATCATTTTAAATATTATTCATGTATATTTCTGAATTTCACAGTGAACGAGTTGCTTAAATGCATTTTCATCTTTGATTATATACCGTTTGAAAAATAATCTAGCGAAGGTGTTAATGCTTGTTTTCCAATGTTACAGTCAGTTACTTTCTTTAACGCATTTCCGTTTGTTTGTAATTATATCACGGTTGAGAGTATCCAACAAAGTTATGAAATTATTTCACTGGTTGGAAATATTTTCATTAAAAACACTATGTCTCGATTCGTTCAATTTTAAATTATTATATATTTCATATGAATTTATGAGAAAATGCGAATAGGAATAGGACATACTTATAGTATATTAAGAAGGGTGTTTCTCTCAGTTATTTATGATATGTAAAAATCTATTTTACATCCGTTAAAAGTAATCATATTGAAGGTAAATATCACAGGTGTGTCCCCGATATATATATATATATATATATATATATATATATATATATATATATATATATATATATATATATATATATATATATATATATATATATATATATATATCGAGAGAGAGAGAGAGAGAGAGAGAGAGAGAGAGAGAGAGAGAGAGAGAGAGAGGTGGGGGTTATTATAACTGGGGACTGGATTTCATAACTACATTCCTGGTGGTCAAAAAGTATAGTTCTCTAATAAGTTTCACACAAATAATGAATATTTTTCTAACAGGCAGCCAATGTTGACGAAGGAAAGTTACGCTTATCGCTATAGGTTTGCGATAATGACTCTCTATTTGATATGGAATATGTAACGTACACCAATTGATGATGTGTAACTAAAATATTTCCCATAATGTTCATGATTTATTAAACTTATTACTGTCTTTGTTTAAAGTAAACTCCAGACCATCAGTGTAGAAACATGAGTAAAAACTTAGGCAAAATGTAACACACAAACAAGATATATATAAAACACTATTATGAAACAAATAATAATAATAATAATAATAATAATAATAATAATAACCAATAATACCAACAAAAATATGTTTTAGATTTCAAATATTATAGGATGGTTTCAGATTTTGTGGAATATCTTGACGTCATCTATAATTTATTGTTGATAGTATCAATTTACGTACGCACAGTTGCAAATTATTATACATATTTTGGTACTTGAACAATTCTTTTACAAACTCAGTCATGTTCTTCCGTCTAAATACTTTCATGAACTGTATTGTTTCACCAGATCTCCACATTTCCGTATGTAGCAACAACTACGAACTAACAACTGATGCATTAACTAGTGGAGATATAATCATAGCGTGGTTCTGGAAACATTTAAGAATGTCTGAGATGAGCAAACAAAGCACAGTTATGACTTTTTTCAAAACATTTCTGAACCATACATATAGGGTTTATTAATGGTTCTCTTGATTTTTATTCTGCAAGATAATGGGGTCCCAGTTGTTCATGACGTCGCACTGTCTACAGTTTCCCTTTTGTAGTCAATAGTTATGTGTACTTAGTTTGAAAAGGATTGTACAGACTATCTGTGTAAACGTGTACGTCTTAGCTTGCATTGCGAACCTTCATATTCCATTAATTAATCAAATAGTACACTCCTCAATAAGTCACCATTCAGAATAAATTTTCTGCTGCACTTATTTTCACTCAAAGATACCCAGATCAAATGCAATCAGTACAGGTTTCATTCCTGAATTCTCGATTACCATCAAATAAAAGAATGTGTGTATGAACATATAGAGTCATGGAGAGGGAGAGAGAGTTAAAGAATTTATGAAACAAAAACACTAATGCCTTGCGAAAGTCAAAAGTTTCGCTAATAACCCTTGCCCTTTTAAACAATAATAAATGGGAGGGGAAAATTAGGTCTTGTCCCTTGCTCTCCATGTACAAATGTCAAATATTGAACATGAAAATATTTACACGTTTAACGTTTGACTAGCTTTCTAATAATTGAGGAGAGTGTCATTTATTCATTTAGATGCCTGGGTTTAAGAAACTGAATAATCATAATATTCGCAAAACCAGCATCCTAAACGTACATGTGCATTCATGGTGCAACGATGAGAATGTATTGTAAGCACTCATAAAAGTGCTAGGAATGTATCGACGGTAAATTTATACAACGCACCCATCCACAATCAAGCCCGGGTATGTTTGTAATATTGGTTATATTTAGGCTGTAACATCTAGGCTTGTCTTTACTCTAGCTACAATACTGTATTATGGTTTACATTTCACGCGATGAGGCCATCTATTTGTAATTTAGTTTTTTTATTTAGGGGATAATTGTAATTCTTTGGAGTTTGAGGACCTCGAAATCATGAGTAGATCTGCCGTGTAAATGAATTATTGTATGATTGGCATATGACAAGGCATGGAAGGATAAAACTACACGTACTATTAAATATTTAAAGTGCCAGACTAACATTCAGTCATTAACAAAGCAAACAGTGAAAGACTTAAAATAAGTCGTATAAATAAAACTAAAATAACCATCCCTACGCCATACAAGACCTCTCATAAAAAAGTAAACTTCTCTACTCCTATCCATTATATTTCTACCCTACCGCGCACTTCTAATATAAACAAATATAACACCCAATCACGTATGTCTAATTTTTATATTTAGGCTGAATATAGTGAGCGTTGTACATGCTAAATTACTTTACACATATTGGCAGACATACTGCTAGCATTTGACCGATGTGTGTATCTAATACCAAATTTACTTGTTATAGTATATGACTATCCTAAATGGATGGACAACTTTACTGAGTAATAATCACCTAGTTCTTTTTAGTTGGGAAAATATGAGTTTGTATGCCTTATAAATGAAAATCTCCAATATAATTTGCATGATACATATGGTGACATAAGAGTGCACCCAAGAGAGTTCTTGAGATTTAAGAAAACGTAATACGTTGTTGTTGTTGCTGTTGTTATTATTATTATTATTATTATTATTATTATTATTATTATTATTATTATTTGTTCGCGATATATGAGAGATAAATGACGAGGAAATGAAACTATGGACCCCAACAATAGGCTTTTGTTAAATAAGATCAGCGTGTCCTTCATTCAATTCTTAATACACCATGAGCTAGTTCATTTCATAATATGACTGGCTTTAACGTTACGCCCCAGCTCAGAAAGAAAACAATGTTATAATTGAATCGATCCAATTAAATTGCTGATAATGTGTTGTTCTAGACTCCATACATCAGTTCACGTATATACGAGACTGACCGTTGTTAGAGATTAAATTTCTGTTGCATACATAATAAGGATTTTTGTAAATAAGTTAAATATTTCCTTTATTACATTTCCGGACTTACATACTTTGGCTCTTATAAGAGATTGAATTTCTGTTACATACAAAGTAATGCTTTTTTAATCAAGCAATTCAAAACGCAGATAAACTTACTTTTTACGATGTATTCGTCCTGTAAAATGTGTAGAACACGCATCCTAAGGATCCGCATTCAAGGAAAACATGCAATTTTTTTGGCAAAATGCCATATTACATACGCGTGTTTTCCTTTAATTATATTTTCGGAACGCTTTTTTTATTTCTTTTTCTTCTTATGAAATGTCCTCATTTTTATCTTCTGTTTCATTGATTGCGGTACTCTATAGACCAGTTTTTAATTCTCTTGACAATTATAATAGCCTTCTTTAAGTTTGTTTCTCTTCTCTCCTTTTACAGAACATCTGCATAAAATTGAGCTGGCTGATCCGATGAGAGAGAGAGAGAGAGAGAGAGAGAGAGAGAGAGAGAGAGAGAGAGAGAAAGTCGTTTTGTAACTGTGTTAAAAGATGGCATCATTCTTTCGGAAAAAGCAGATGTATTCCTTTATATTAAACATATTAAATATTTGGAAAGAAATAATGACGAATGCATCGTTCTTTTCATAAAAGTGCATAGGGAAATCGTATATAAGCATCACTCTACCTATCGGAAAAATATAAATCACCATTACTTTTAATTCTTCTTAACATTAGATTCCAATTGTGAAAGTGTCAGCCAAATTTAGAGTGAGAAACTGTTCGTTTTCTGTTATTGTATTTCTTTACCAAATATTATTAATTCGTCACCCCTCATTCGTGATATGTATATATACATGACGTTGTATTGTATTTATGGTCGAGTGTAGACCGTTACCTAATGCTTTACTGTTACAAATATATCAGTCATAACTGGAACTACGTGTTAATTTCAAGTGTTCATCCCCTTCTATTATTTAACGTAGGAGTCACGTGGACACCTACAGCATTTACTTTAAGAGAACCCCCTGTTTTAATTAATACCGCGCCCATTGTTTCCCTACCAAAAATAAATGTATTGAGACGTATAGATCCATGTATAAACAGTACATGAATAATAGAACGACTGCAAACAAAATAATTTTCAAACGTTTTCAGCTGATAGTATGTGATCAAATATAAATGGTATGTCGATGGCTTATTTCTGGTGTCTGAGTTCATTTTTACACCGTTTTCTGCCATAAGGTTTGGGAAGATGCTAATATTAATATTATTTGAATACGCCCCACTAACGTTTTATAAATTCCACCCACCCACCCTTGTGCATCTGTTTTGAAAACGATTTACTTTCGTCACAATTCTACCCTGACTCGCTTTTCCAGTTCAGACTGGTAAAAATACATTGATTATGCATACTAATGGACAGCGATCAGGTTAATTAGGTTAATTAGCTGTGTAATATGCAGAACAGAAGACAATATGTGCATGGCATGTCTTTGATACGATGACGTTTGATATAAAGGGTTTATGTTTGTTTTATCAGTCACAATATGAAAATGCAACTATACACGTTTACAATATTTATTTGCATTACACAACGTAGACAACAAAACCGTCTACCTTTTACATATAAATGCAGTTAGTCATGCGCTACACGCGTGTTCCTGACAATATCTTTAGCAAGACTAATTTCATGAAAGTATGGGTTTGTCTAAACTTTGTGAAATAAGCTCTACAGTTTTCTTGTTTCTTTGACGTTTCGAAACATTTTCAAGGCACGGTTTGTAGAATGATCATGAAACGAAATATTGCCAGGCTTTAGCATTTTGATTGAGCATTACAAGCATGTTTCATCGGTGACACAAACCTGAAAACTAGACAAAACTCTTGTTTTGATACGTAGTAAGTGCATTATTAAGTTACAAGAGGAAGCGGACCTAATTATTATTTTTACGGCACAATTAATGATCCAAATATAATGCGGAAAGGGTGTTGATGTTTAAAAACATGCTTAAAGTAATTTGTTCGTTTTCTGTTATTGTATTTCTTTACCAAATATTACTAATTCGTCAACACTCATTCGTGATATGTATATGTACATGACGTATTGTATTTATAGTCGAGTGTAGACCGTTACCTAATGCATTACTGTTACAAATATATCATTTATAATTGGAACTACGTGTTAATTTCAAGTTTTTATCCCCTTCTATTATTTAACGTGAGAGTCACATGGACACCTACCGCATTTACTTTAAGAGAACCCCTTGTTATAATTAATACCACGCCCATTGTTTCCCTACGAAAAATAAATGTATTGAGACATAAGTCCGTGTATAAACAGTACATGAATAACGGAGCGACTGCAAACAAAATACGAGCGTGTTCCTGACAATATCTTTAGCAAGACTAATTTCATGAAATCATGGGTTTGTCTAAACATCGTGAAATAAGCTCTACAGTTTCTTGTTTATTTGACGTTTTAAAACATTTTTCAAGGCACGGTGTGTAGTATGATCTTGAAACCAAATTTTGCCTGGCTTTAGCATTTTGATTGAGCATTACAAGCATGTTTCATCGGTAACACAGGTCTAAAACTTAGACAAATCTCTTGTTTCGATACGTAGTAAGTGCATTATTAAGTTACAAGAGGAAGCGGATCTAATTATTATTTTTGCGACACAATTAATTATCCAAATATAATGTGGAAAGGGCGTTGATGTTGGTGATTAAAAACACACTTAAAGTAATTTGTTCAACAAAAAAAAGCAAAATAGCTACTGCATCCATGACATCACGACGTCTCTAACAAAACAGCATTCAATCTTTACTACAATTCCTATTACATGATTTGGACCACGGGTTATTAGTATATACAGTAAAGGGCACAAATAGGGAAGAATAAAACATTGGATCATGTTACAACATCTTGTAAATACTAACTTTGTTGTTCTGCTAAAGATTTAGTATCCTTAAAAGTGTGCCTGGAATATTATTATTATTTATTAACATTATTATTATTATAAATATTATTTATCTATGTTGAATTAAAATAAATCAGGAATGTGCTGGGTAATAGAGTAATAGCCTTACACAGCACTTACTTCCGTTAAAAATTACCTATTGCTCTTGTGTTTGGCTACCAATACTGGAATACCGTTTAAGCTTAAGGGATTTTGCTGTCTCAATTACCAATCGCTACCAATATTGTACTGCGTACTCATTCTTGGGAATGTCATATTTTGAAATGAAAGAGTCATTACAGCAAAAATCAATTGCCATGGCATGGTTTTTGATCTAAATTCTGCCCAATTATATTGCAATCAAAATATTCTTATTTTACGATGTATTCGCTTCAATATTTGTTTCTATTACACTCGGTATGGTTTAATAAAAACAATACAAAAAATTGTACAAAAATATTTCTCTTAAATCAACAAATGTATCTCATCACAATGTTCACATCTGAATAGTTTGTTTTTCAATTAACTTTATCTACCTGCCCATTGTCTACTTCATGTAAATACTGGTGTATTCTCGAAGGAGAACATTTCCTATTATGCAGGCGCATTGTTGTTGTTGTTGTTGTTGTAGGGTTTAACGCCCACACAGACAGAGGTGAGATGGCAGTGATACGTAACGGATAGCGTTTTAGACCACTCGGCCACTCGGGGCCCCGAACAGGCGCATTGATGAATAAAATGAACTTTAATTTATCTTGCTAGCAATAGATTAACCTGATACACATGAACTCAATATTTACCATATGTCATTACATACATTATAAGGAAATAGCTTGACTATTAATGATCTTATCTCACTACTAAACATGTGTTAAAAATGGAAATCATTATGGAAACAATGCTACTGTTTAACGTGTTGCTTATTCAAAACGTGTTATAGTTTGAGAACATATTACCATTGCACGAGTCTTGTACAATTTTGTAAGCAAACCAAACACAAAATCGATATACGGTAACTGTTATGTACCGCAAACTTTCTTTACGATGCCCAATGTTTTCTTATGGCCAGTATTAATTAGAAAGAACCGAAAGCGTCGTATTTGAAAACGCGGATGAGAATGTATAACCTTGTAGTTTCTTTCCTGGCCGATGTTGTGGACTCGAGATTCATGCAGATAAACAGTGCAATAGTTATAGTTGTAAAAAATATTTTAAAACTACTATTTCATTTTTGTTACTTACGACATCTTTAATAACAAATTTAAATATTTATCCATTATCCATGTCTGTCGTTTTAGGCTGCCAAAACAAGAGTTTTATCTGAAATAAGAATAACATGTTGCCGACCTCTAATTCAAAATAATATTTTGAAACTTATATTAAAAATACTATCTGACAATAATCAAAATATCCAATGAAACTCGACGGTTATTATTTCCTGCAACAAAATGGCATGCATGTACTAAAAGTTCTTATGATTGGTAAATTACTTTAAAAAGCTTTGCTCATGCGAAAACATTTTAAAACATACAAATGTCCATATACATGTAACCTATCTGATGATATAATGCCGACTTTCGTTCCGTTGCAACGACGTAAAAATGACACACATGGAATTGAATGTTAAAGATTATATTTTATAAAATATGTATGGTTCATGTAATCAATGATTCTTGGTTAATGTGCTCAAACTAAGAGTTAAAGTATTGTTTCAAATAATCTGACAAATAAAATGTGTTTTGAAACTTCAGGGGAAATCGTTCAATCTGAAATCGAAGTAATCGAGTAGGTTGCCACAATGTTCGTTTCTGTTAGTATTATCGGGTTGAGCCGGTCGCCACAAAACGGAGCTAACCCTATCACCATTCAGCCAGTAACACTGTCCCTCCGAGGAAATGTCTGTTGTACCGACCCAAACATGACGGCAGTCACCTAAATTGCAAAAGAAGATGCGAAGATTTAAAAAAAACTATGTTCTACGTATTGAAAAGAAGTAGTGAATACCGCACTATATTAGAGTCCGTACCGTGCGAGGAAATGATAAATGCGTCTTTTGTAAGGAGGGACTATATCAAAGTGAGCACTTATCTTTTATAACTGTTCAGTTACTGGACACTTCTGTACAATGCTTGTGGAATGGATGGATGCAAACATATCCTTCAAACTTAAGAATTACATGGAAAAGATGTATTTATACGACATGACAATTTCGATGACCTTATTAACAAACGTATTTTGTTTGCAAGATACATTATGTACAGATCATTTTGTGCACCAAACATTTCAAACCTCACCTATTGTTTTAAAAAAAAGTGTTATACCAAACATACTTCGCCAACGTGAATAACAGACGTGATGAATTTAGGAAGAGGTAGACTGTGTGTCAACTTTTAATTAAAGCCTTAAAAATAATAATAACATTAATATAATAAGATTAATAATACAATTATTATTATTATTATTATTATTATTATTATTATTATTATTATTTGAGAAAGGAGAAAAGAAAAGGATGTTGTATAAAGTCATACCTTTAAAAATAATAATAATAATAATAATAATAATAATAATAATAATAATAGATTATTATTATTATTATAGATTATTAGTAGCAGTAGTAGTATTTTTAGTAGTAGTAGTAGTATGATTATTATTAGAGGAAGGAGAAAAGAAAACGATGTTTTTGCTCATACTGTACCGGCGTTTGATCTTGAAACACTTCTAAAGAAGTCAAAGTTATTTTCGTTCAGACTGATTAAATCTCCACCTTCTTGCTGACATACTTTTCTGGCTTCAGGCCATGATTTACAATCGTTATGGAACTTGTACCAAAATTTGTCGTGCTGATAATATTCGTATCCATTGGGACACTTAGCATTGCCTGTAAAAGGACATTTATAAGTATTCGAAGACTACTATCTCTTCAGTTCCATGCTACCACCTGACTATAAGGTGTACGTATGGCACTAAAATGACTGCATTGAATCATGCAATGTAATTATTTTCTTGTTTTCTTCTTCGAGAAAAAGAACTTTATCTGTAATGATACAAAGATTTTAGCGAGCAAAATTGTACTAATATAGACTGACATGATCACTACTAATTTTGCAAATGTGTGTTTGCCTAAAAAGAGATCATTTATATCAATACAAATAAATGACTTGAAACCTCTTTTATGTTTCTGTTCTGAGTTGGGAGTTAACCTAAACCAAACAGTAACGCAACATAAATGATTATTCGAAATTTACAGTCAATCCCATACTTGTTCAATATTTTAACAAGCTAAATAAATAGAAAACAGGAGCGTAATGGATTCTCACACTGCAAATGACATGGAATTATTATTATTTTGAAAAGGTAGTTTTCAATTTGTAAACGCGAGACGTGAAACTTAATTTGTCCAACCCTGAAAACTAAAGACTTAAATAGAAATTATTGACCGGAAATTTTCATTTATTACATTTCTCAATTAAAATACCGGTACCTCGTTAGAATAAGCAAACATCAAGAAAACAGATTCCCAAGAATATTCACTTATGTTTTCTTATTTTTAAGATAATGTGTGTCAGGAATGATTAATTTCCAAAAAGAATATGTGTTTTCACATCTGAATGATGTTAGATGATATTGAAATGAAACGCTTAGTTCAGATTTGAATCTCTTAGAAGGGTGTGAGCTCTGCGTGGTAATTTCATCTATACGAAACTTGGAGGGGACGTATTTGCAAGACTCTAGCCGATAACGTTGCTTTCAGATACATTCAAATGGCATTAAGATACATTCGGAAATGTATGCTAACTTTTTGTTTGTTTGGGGAGATGTAAAGCAATTACATATCGCTTCACTCTATGCTATTATATCTTGGCGTTAATGTGTATGCAAATTATTTAAACTAATTAGTTAAGAATCGTTTCTATATATTACAGTTATATATAGCGTCTAGAATACAAACACGCTGTTGGCTAAAATCATAAAATAACGTTAAGAATATCACAAATAAAATCGATGGAAGACGATGAAATATATCACTATATAGCCGTATTTAAAACGTAGATAGATGTCTTACTTAATAAATATAACAAAAATTTGCGCAATTCTTAAAACTTATGCGCTAAGCTGAAATATTACAGATGCATTTTCTGGATTGCGAAAGCAATGTCATTTCAAGTCGGTATGCAATTTTAATATCCGACCTTCAAATTGTGTTATATTACATGACATACTAAAGTTACAAGTAATAAAAACGTATAATATCTTACCGATGCGACCTATCGTATCAATCTTCCGTTCCAGGGTTTCGAGTTTTGCTATCAGTATTTTGATGGACTCATCCCAACCCTCCACACTCTTATTCTGCTTGGCAAACAAGGTATTTATCGCATCTTCTATGCTTTTCTTGATATTCGGTTGACAGGCAGAGTCTCCAAAGAACTGGTACACATTGCGATATGCATATCCTTTACATTGGTGTTCCATCGTATTATCCGTACAGTCATTTTCAATTATTTTTGTACTAGCATAAGTGATTGAGAATAACATTAAATGGAACAGCATTAGTAAAATGAATTTGTAGCTGAACATCGTGCACCGCGTCTTAATGACTCTCTAGAAGTAACGTGAAGTTGCAGCAAATGTCTGTCTTTGTCAACTGTTTTTAAAAAATGTCAATATTGTCTGGTTCTATGAAAAGGTGCATTTGTATTTGATACAATATTACGGGTCACTAACTTTACTATTTTATCGTTCGATAAAAGCAAGGGTACTTGTAGCTTTATTTGTGTGTGTGTGTGTGTGTGTGCTATATGGCACATAATGTCAAGTATAATCTATGTATGGTGTCGATGAAGTAAATATCCTTATCGATAGTTAAATCAGAAAATATATCTTGATGATACATGATGCCTAATCTTGACAAAGGTTTGCTAGGGACTCAAAATGGCGGCATAAAATGCGAGCGCGTGCATTGTAGGTATTTGCGTACTCGATCGTGACATCTGTGAAAACAAATATGAGGCGGGTCATAAAACTCATACTTTATGGTCGCCTCTAATTTTCGTGGAAACGATTTCATCCCTAAATAGAAGAATGCCATACTGATAAATTGCCTAAACTGCATGAGATGTATGTCAACGCTGACAGCTCAGTAGAAAACCAGACCTACAGTATTTTCCTGAACTGGAGGATATTGTGACTTATTCAAATATTCCACATTCATCCTACCTTTGATAGGAAATCTTCAAAATCTGCCTAATATTAATATTAAAGGAAAAAGTGGTACTAAACTTGTATATCTGATGTTTGCATGTGAAATAGTGAACAAATGTTTGAACTCGTCATCGGAACCTTAATAACATTAATCATTAAGATAATGACCTGAAACAAGATGTGACTTTTATAGGCCAGTTCAATCTGGATTTTAAGAAGGTATTTTATTGTATTCTGGACTGTTTAAAATGTGCGTAGTGTTTGCAAGGAAGTGATTCTATGGAAATATTTATCGACCACTTGATGTACTGCACCAAGAAGTTTATACTGGCCCTTGACATAAAGGTGTGTGTTTGTGATTTACATTTAACAATTTTAGACATGTTGCTACGTTGTCTGCAGTGTGGCAGTTTATAGTGATGTCTAGTATTGGGGCATCATGTCGTAGACATGTAGCATTAACCCAACGTTAGGACGACGATTCCTAATACTAACCGCTTAATGCTGAGCCACCGGAGCTGTCACGTTTATAATAAATAGTATGTCTTATGTTTGCAATGAAACATTTAAAACAAATATTCATAGAATAAATTACAAATAAAAAGTTCACAATACTGTACTCGGTGGTAGATAAAGAAGCTTGTAATCTTTATCATATATGTTGTGGCTGTTCTTTCAAGCTATCCTTTGTGAGCAGTAATTTTAATGATCAAATTTTGATTGACATCTGAGTCCACAGAATCTCAGTCGACACAATCCTTTTCTTATTTTGAAACGTGTGAACGATATCAATTTGTCAATTTCGATTGTATTTTAACTACATTCTTGAAATAGGTTGTTTAAATACTTGTAATCTTATACACATATGTGAGGCAATTTGTTTCTAACAATATCAAGGAACTGACACTCGTTCTAGTATCACAAAAATACTTTGCCAGAAACAGACTCCCTTTGTACCCCAATTAAATTAAACTTGTCATAGTGTGTCTAATTATATATATATAATAATTAAACCCTTAGCAAAACTATTGATTCATTGGACACATATTATATGACTTTATTTAGCCTGTCGAGAAAGTATTACTTCATTGGTCAATTCTGCTAATTTTAATAGCTAAAGATTAGTTTTAAAAACAAATTTTGTCTTGTGTAGATAATTGTGATACGGTTTCTAATCTCTTTTCTCCACATTTATGCTGGATTCAATGATCCAGGATTGAAATGTGTTCCCATGCAAACAAGATGTATGTGATTTAGCCATCAACAATGTATTTACGCCATGCGTTGTATGCTAGTATCGTTTTAATAACAATATACGTCATTTTGTTGTTGCTGTTGCCCCAAGAACACAACAAGTTGCAAGTTTCTTAGAGGGGGCTGTACGTCGTAACTGGTAGAGTCAGAGGTCGAACCTATCGGCTACGACTATCGACTAAGGAGAACCTGTACCACGCCAATGTCCTTAAGCGATACCGGGAAAGGGATGCCGTTAGCGATTTTGTCGTCGCCACGATCTTCACCGCGGACGCCGAAGGCGACACGGAAGGGGCGAATACTGTCCCGAGCTGTCCGTTAACGAGGGCTGGGACACGCTCGGACGTGGAATGTGACCCCATGTTGACCACGGTACATCGGGAAGAGATGGACGCGTTGCTGGCCGGGTATTCCGATGTACTTACGGAAATACCCTGAAGAACGTCACTTGTAGAGTTCGAGTTAAAGTTGGTGGATAAATTAGAAGCACTAAACCCCAAACAGGGAAGGAACCTAGACCTTTACAAGGGGGCTGTAGACAAGTACAAATGCCTGTCTTTCCTGATGGTGCAGTGAACATGAGCCTAGCTGTTCTACTTGCTAGAATGATCCTCTATATGAAGTGTTTTGTACATAAAATCAATCTAGGAACTCAGCATGTTTTCAAAATGTATGGCATCTAAAGTTTGTTGATAAGGGTTATTTGCTTAAAGCAAGACCTCCTCCAACTGCTACGAACTCTTAACTATAGTAAAGACTTGGTTGAATTGTGCCTATCTTATGCATGACCGATTCCTTGATCAACTGAAAGCTAACAAGCAGTATTTATGTCACCTAACACAAATAGGGATAACGATTTAGCTACGTTGACTACACACATATTTCCTCAGTTGAGCAGCTTCCAGGTGTTCTTAAACCATTAAAATCTAGTATTGCATCACTGTGTGATGTCCGTAATGCAACTATTTCAATGGTGATTCCACTCCTAAAAGATGTGGAGAATAGTTTTAAGCTAGATGAACATTAATAAAACTCCTGAAAAGTGAGTTGTGCTATAGGTACACAGATCTTATGGTGATGCATGTAATGCTGCAATTGCCGAATTGACCCAATGTTTAAGAGCCTTCCATTTCTAGGAACGAAGGGTTTAAATTAAAACATCCATTACATGTCATGCAAACTTATTCGCAGCCGTTTTAATCAGCATTCGACAAAACTCAAGATGCAAGAAGCAAACATATTGGAAGTGTCTGAGACTCCAAAATTACCACACTTAAGTTCCTAACCAGAAGAAGAACACTGTACTCGATTAATCGGTAGGAGATGGTATTTGTGGTGTATATGGAGTCAGCTGCAAAGTCCCAGTATAAGTTATAGAGGGAGAACTCTTTAGTTAAAAAAGTGCAGATTCAGTTGACATCGATTACAATCCGCTAACTTGGGAAAAGATAAACATTCCACTATCTTTACCGTAGCAATATAGTCAAGCATATTTTGTGTAGTCTAGATACTGTGAAAATCACATCTGCAGTCGACTGGTAATTAAGACAGTAAGGAACCTGTGAGTCAACTAAATTTATAGAACATCTGCTTAAAAGTGAGCTGGCTGATCAGATGAGAGAGAGAGAGAGAGAGAGAGAGAGAGAGAGAGAGAGAGAGAGAGAGAGAGAGAGTCGTTCTGTAACTGTGTTAAAAGATGGCAACATTCTTTCGGAAAAAGCAGATGTATTTCTTTATATTTAAACATATTAAATATTTGGAAAGAAACAATGACAAATACATCGTTCTTTTCATACAAGTGCATACGGAAATCTTATACAAGCATCACGCTAAGTATCGGAAAAATATAAATCACCATTACTTTTGTTTCTTCTTAACATTAGATTCCAATTGTGAAAGTGTCAGCCAAATTTAGAGTGAGAAACTGTTCGTTTTCTGTTATTGTATTTCTTTACCAAATATTACTAATTCGTCACCACTCATTCGTGATATGTATATATATATACATGACGTTGTATGGTATTTATGGTCGAGTGTAGACCGTTTCCTAATGCTTGACTGTTACAAAGGTATCATTTATAATTGGAACTACGTGTAAATTTCAAAAATGTTTATCCCCTTCTATTATTTCACGTGGGAGTCACATGGTCACCTACCGCATTTACTTTAAGAGAACCCCCTGTTTTAATTAATACAGCGCCCATTGTTTCCCTACCAAAAATAAATGTATTGAGACTTATAGATCCATGTATAAACAGTACATGAATAATGGAACGACTGCAAACAAAATAATTTACAAACGTTTTCAACTGATAGTATGTGATCAAATATAATTGGTATGGCGATGGCTTGTTTCTGATGTCTGAGTCCATTTTTACACCGTTTTCTGCCGGAAGGTTTGGGAAGATGCAAATATTAATAGTATTTAAACACGGCCCACCAACTTTTATAAATTCCACCCACCCACCCATGTGCATCTTTTCTCCTTCCTCTAATAATAATCATACTACTACTACTACTACTACTACTAAAATACTACTACTGCTACTAATAAGCAATAGATTAACCTGACACACGTGAGCTCAATATTTACCATATGTCATTACACACATTTAAAGGAAATATCTTGACTGTATTAAAGATCTTATCTCACTACTAAACATGTGTTAGATATTATCTCACTACTAAACTTGTGTTAAAAATGGAAACCATTATGGAAACAATGCTACTTTTCTTGTGTTGCTTATTCAAAACGTGTTATAGTTTGAGAACATATTACCATTGCATGAGTCTTGTACAATTTTGTAAGCAAAACAAACACAAAATCGATATACGGTAACTGTTATGTACCGCAAACTTTCTTTACCATGCCCAGTGTTGTCTTGTGGCCAGTATTAATTAGAAAGAATCCAGACTGTCGTACTCGAAAACACGAATGAAAATGTATAAAACAGAAAAATCTCCTTATACATGTAACCTATCCGAGGATACAATTCCGGCTTTCGTTTCGTTGCAACGACGTAAAAATGGCACACATGGAATTTGTTTTAACGGTTATATTTACAAAGTATGTATGGTTCATATAATCCATTATTTTTGGTTAATGTGTTCAAATTAAGAGTTAAAATGATGTAATTGTTTCAAAAAATCTGACAAATAAAATGTTCTTTGTAACTGCAGACATGATCGTTCAATCTGTACTGGTAGTGACGTATTAGGTCGCCACAATGTTCGTTACTGTGAGCATTATCGGGTTGATGCGGTTGCCACAAAACGGAGCTAACCCTTTCACCATTTAACCAGTACCACTGTCCTTCTGAAGAAATGTCTGTTGTACCGACCCAAACGTGACTGCAGTCACCTAAATTGCAAAAGAAAATGCGAAGATTAAAGAACAATGTTCAACGTATTGAAACGATGTAGCGAATACTATATTGGAGTCCGTACCGATGGAGGAATTGGTAAGGGGGGACTATATCAAATTGAGAACTGTTTGATAACTGTTCCGTTACTGAACACTTCTGGACAATGTTTGTGGAATGGATGCAAACATACTATTCAAATTTTAGAATTACATGAAAACGATTATTTATATGAAGTGAACATTTCGATCATCTTATTAATAAATTTAGGTTGTGTGCAAGATACATTATGTACAGATCACTTTGTGCACCAAACATTTCAAACCTCACTTATTTTAACAAAAATGTTCAATCAAACATGCCTCGCTAACATGAATAACAAAAGTAATGAATTTAGGAAGAGGTGAACCGTTGGCCAACTTGCTTTACATGATTTCGTACATTTTCGTTACTTTCACATCAGCTAACAAACAATCTAAAATGACTTTGGGATTGAAATTGAGTTGAATTTTGTGAGTGATATTTGTATGTGTATGTGTCTGCATGTGCACAAGTGTGTAAAGATCACGATGAAAACTAATATAAGGCAATGCCCTATACAACAAAACAGTCAATGATGTAGAACTACGTTTAAACTCTTGATAACTTCTTTTCAAAATATAACAAGAAACAAAAGTTCTATATTTTAAAAAAAAAATATCAAGTGAATTCATTAATAAATGAAAAGAAATTCAAAATCATGGAGGATACACTATTTATCTCGAATTATTAAGTCATAAAGCGTGTCTTGAGAATATTGGCAAAATACCAGCTGATACTGCACTGTTACAACCAGATCGAGGTTGTTGTTTTCTTGTTTTAGGGTTTAACGCCATTTTTCAGCACACGATAGGCTATACATGGCGGCCAGTATTATTGGTCGAGGAAGAACCCGGAAAAAAACCCGGAAAGAACCACCGACCCACGAGAAGCTACTTGCAAGCTTTCTCAAATAACTACATAAGCCGAATCTTATACTCGAACCCATGCAGACAGAGGTGAGACGGCAGTGGTCCGTAACGGAAAGCGCTTTAGAACACTCGGCCACTCGGGGCCCCTCCAGATCGAGGTACATGGAACCTATATTAGGACTGACACCTTGACTAAGGTTCTTTATCCATGTAATTATTTCTCTAATTCGTTTTTTGGGGGGCATGCTTTAATCATAGAGGCTGTGGTTACGTTATGAAATTGCGTGTTACTATAATTATAACCTCACCAGACCGTTGATTGACACCTGAATCGGCACAACCGGCCAGAGGCAGTCGGGTAAAAAAAAAGAACTGAGATGATTGTCAGCTAACTTTCTGTTTCACAACGACTAAGGATTCTTGGCAAATTATATTTACTTCAGATGGCTAATTCCCGTTGAACAGAATAACGTCTAAATATATGTTTATTTGTCTATCTTTCTATCACGATGCTACTCCTCCTACCACCAATATACGACCACAATTACTGTAGCTAAAAATGTATTCAGGACTAAATCGTCAGCAGCTTTGTATCAGCTTTGACGTTTGTGATTCAATATTGTCATAAATCATAAGCAGCTTTGTATCAGCTTTGATGTTTGTGATGAAGAATTGCCATCAAGACTTGATAACGTGCCGTTACACCAGTCCCCTACACAGCTTTTATCTCCATTCATTTATTTAAACTACGCATAATTATCTATAAGTTTAAAAGTATAAATTCCAGCCTTAATAATAATAATAATAATAATAATAATAATAATAATAATAATATTCACAGAAGGAGAAAAGAAAAAGATATTGTATAAATTCAAGCCTTAAAAATAATAATACTATTCATAATAAAAGACATTATTATTATTATTATTATTATTATTATTATTATTATTATTATTATTTGAGAAAGGAGGAAAAAGAGGATGTTGTATAAAGTCAAGCCTTAAATAATAATAATAATAATGATAATAATAATAATAGATAATTAGTATTATTAGTAGTAGTAGTAGTATAATAGATTAGTAGTAGTAGTAGTAGTAGTAGTAGTAGTATGATTATTATTAGAGGAAGGAAATAAGATAAGAATGTTTTTGCGTATACTGTACCGGCGTTTGATTGGGAAACATTTCTAAAGAAATCAAAGTTGTTTTCGTTCAGACTGATTAAATCTCCACCTTCTTGCTGACATGCTTCTCTGGCTTCAGGCCATGATTTACAATCGTTATGGAACTTGTACCAAAATTTGTCGTGCTGATAATATTCGTATCCATTGGAACACCTAGCACTGCCTATAAAAAGACATTTATAAGTATTCGAAAACTACTAACTGTTCAGTTCAATGCTTCCACCTGACTATAATGATTGCATAGAATTATGTAATGTAATTAATTTCTTGTTTTCTTCTTCGGGAATAAATTCTATATCTCTAGTGACACATACATATTTTGGCGATAAAAATTGTAAAGATACAGACTGATCACTACTAATTTTACAAACTTGTGTTTGCTTAAACAGTTATAATTGATATCAATATAAATAAATGACTTGAAACTTCTTTAAGTTTTTTGTTCTGAGTTGAGAGTTAACCTAAACCAAACAGTAACGCAACATAAATGATTATTCGATGTTGCAGTCAATCCCATACTTGTTCATTATTTCAACAAGATAAATAAATAGAACACAGGTGCGTAATGGATTCTCACGCGGCAAATGACATGGAATTAGTATTATTTTGAAATGGTAGTTTTCAATTTGTAAACGCGAGACGTGAAACTCAGTCTGTCCAAACCGGAAAACTAAAGATTTAAATAGAAATTATTGACCGGAAATTTTGATTTATTACATTTCTCAATTAAAACACCTGTACCTCCTTAGAATAAGCAAACATCAAGAAAACATATTCCCTAGAATATTCACTTATGTTTTTCTTTTTTTTAAAACAATGTGTGTCAGGAAGGATTAATTTCCAAAAAGAATATGTGTTTTAACATCTGAATGATGTTAGATGATATCGAAATGAAACGTTTAGTTCAGATTTGAATCTCTTAGAAGGGTGTGAGCCCTGCGTGGTAATTTCATCTATACGAAACTTGGAGGGGGAGTATTTGCAAGACTCTAGCCGATAACGATGCTTTCAGATACATTCAAATGTCATTAAGATACATTCGGAAAATAGTAATTCATATACAATGAAATTTCTTTTTTTTTTCTTCCTCAGAACAAAGATAACGCACTCTGCATTATATCCGGTGCATGTTACCAGTACATATATGCATTAATTTGTAATAGCATTCTGCTTTACACAATATTTTTTTCATAAAAGTGATGACAAATAAATGTCAGTTCAAATGGGTGAGAAACATAAGTGTATGTTAACTTTTTGTTTGTTTGGGGAGATGTAAAGCAATTAAATATCGCTTCACTCTATGCAAATTATATCTTGGCGTGAATGTGTTTGCAATTTATTTAAACTAATTAGTTAAAGAATCGTTTATATAAATTACATATATATATAGCGTCTAGAATACAAACACGCTGTTGGCTAAAATCATAAAATAACGTTAAGAATATCACAAAAAAAACGATGAAAGACGATGAAATATATCACTATATAGCCGTATTTAAAACGTAGATGTCTTACTTAATAAATATAACAAAAATGTGCGTATTTTTTAAAAATTATGCGCTAAGCTGAAATATTACAGATGCATTTTCTGGTTGGCGAAAGCAATGTCATTTCAAATCGGTATGCAATTTTAATATCCGACCTTCAAATTGTGTTTTTATTACAAGACATACTAAAGTTACAAGTAATAAAAACGTATAATATCTTACTGATGCGACCTATCGTATCAATCTTCTGTTCCAGGGTTTCGAGTTTTGCTATCAGTATTTTGATGGACTCATCCCAACCCTCCACACTCTTATTCTGCTTGGCAAACAAGGTATTTATCGCATCTTCTATGCTTTTCTTGATATTCGGTTGACAGGCAGAGTCTCCAAAGAACTGGTACACATTGCGATATGCAGATCCTTCACATTGGTGTTTCATCGTATTATCCGTACAGTCATTTTCAATGTTTGTACTAGCATAAGTGATTGAGAATAACATTAAGTGAAACAGCATTAGTAAAATGAATTTGTAGCTGAACATCGTGCACCGCGTCTTAATGACTTTCTAGAAGTAACGTGAAGTTGCAGCAAATGTCTTTTGGGAGCAGATTCAAATTTTCACCTTTAAATAAATGATCGTATTGCAGGCGTGTGATTGACATGGCGATTGACCAATCAGCTTGAAGCATGTTTAGGTCATGTGAAGTATGAAATGAAAACAAGAAATGCTGAGGCGGAAGGTTTTGTTATATTGTACATGGAACAGATTAAACGTCTTGGCAACATATGCAAAGCAAAATATTAATGATCACATGAATCAGACCGATATGTAGAGATAATTTAGAAGAGCACAGACTTTATAACTCGTCCTTATCTAAAGATTTGTTTGCAAATAATGTCTTTGATCAGGTTATATTTTTATTAACTTTTTAAGATTTAATCTTTATCGGACGTGACTTTATTATTAACTGTAGCTGTTGGAAGCTATTTCGCCGCAATCATAGTTTCAACAGGTTGAGCTACGGCAAGGTGTCTTGCTTCTAATCCGATCTGACAATTTAACTACCTGTCCTCGGTTCAAGCTTCCTTGAGACAATGACATCATTGAATTAACGTTCATACAGTGCAAATGATATGTTCTGCATCACACGAATCTACTCTTTCCTTCTTTCTATCCATATCAATTAGTTAAAGTTGAATAAAAATAATATACTGAACTAACGGTTTTTAAATGCACAAGAACGAAAAAACGATGCGTAGAAGCTGAAGTATTTTAAGGCTGGTCGGCTTGAAGCTAACACTGCATCTATTATTTGCATTGGTAAGGCACATTAATCATATTCAGAGTTAATTAATACATCTATCCTGTTTTACCAAGGAAACTGTCTTCGCCCCACAAATTCCATCTTGTCTATATCCTGTCCAGTTCTGTTCAGTTTTCCATTGTACTTTTACGATGGGTAGTAGCAAGTGCCAATTATTTTCATGCTGACATAATTATGCCGACGTGTTGTTGAAAACAATTTTCTTACCTTATATATAAAATCAATACACCTGCTTGATCGATATATTTCATGAATGCCGCCTTCTAATATCGTGAGACTCGAGAGGCTGAGCGTAGTCCGATGTCTTTCCACTCTCAAAAAAGAGGAAATACAAGTACAAAAACTTAGTTATTGCATATGACGTGTATATTACATATCCTAAATAATTAGTTCCTACTAAAAGGACATTTATATGTGTCATTGTTGTTATATTATTTTGATCTTATGTTCATCGATTCTCTTCCCTCGATCGTTGTTAGGTGAAACTGAATTTGAAAAATAGGAATCAAAATTTGCATCTGAGGTTCACTGCAGTTATCTACATGTTGTCATCATGTATCATCCAGCTGTGTAGAGATCTATGATTTCGGAGAAACTCTAAGTAATTTTTTTATACATAGTATATCGCGGCAATAAGCGGATATGAAAGATTCTGAAAGTCCTGAACTGAGAAGAAATAAAACCACATCATAAAAGGTTGATTAAATATTCAGGGTTTAGAGATTGTTTATTAAAAGTACCAGGCATCAAAATTAACTCATTCGCTCAAAACATTGATTTTTAGCTGCGATATTGGCACCTTGCATACCTATTGGGGCTGAAAATATACCGTAGCTATCTGGAGATGGTGTGAATGTCATGGAAAAGCAGGAAAGGAGATTACGCATTGGAAAGCGGCAGCTGTTCTGATCCTGCGATGCCATTCACGCATAAGCTTATGTAGTTTTGATGGTGTAATCACTTAAAATGTAGATAATGACGTACTTTTTTGACAGTATTTTGAAACAGATTTTTTATTTATTGTGCCTTATACTATTGTAAAATTGTATTAGATGACTTAACTCCGATACGTAAGTAAATGCATATTGTATATCAACCCTGTATTGGCGGATTCGAGTCGTACGTTTCTATCAAGTCTTTTTATTACATATTTGTATTAGTGCGAGGTATAAGATGACCTTGCCCTATCCTAACATGTTAAAATTGCCTTGGTTCTACCTTGTGATCTAATGTGATATTAGTTGACAGGCCTGAGCTAAGTGTTGGGATGGTTATATAGCCTGGTAAGAAACAATGGGGTGGATTATTATGTTCTTGCCATTGGCAATTATTCCTGTGAGATTTTAAGTATTGAGATCATTTGTGTCTGGAATATTAGTATTCAGATTGGGATATTCAACAAGGGATATGCTTTGGGTTTGCACAAAATGATAGTGCTGTTTAGTAGAGTTCCTTTATAAAAGGCAGGCAACGTGTGTTTTGCCCTCATTAACCCTTCAGGTTTTTGTCATTTTCGCCTTAAATGCGAGTTGGAAACACATCTTGGAGGCTATTTTTATTTTTGAATATCCTAATGTATCGACTTTTAAGAGCTTCCTAGTTAACCTAATGCCTGGTTGAATTAGAGTTTTGTTTCTTTGTTTTGTTTGATTAGGATTTTTAATGTAGGTTTTAAAACAAAGTCAGTCATATCGCACCGATGTCTGCATTGATGCATTGTATAGTGATGTCTAACACTGGGGCATCATGCAACAGACATGTAACATGATGTCCCACCCAGTCACCAGGCCGACCAATCCTAAAACTAACCTCTAAATGCTGAGCGCCAAGCAAGGAGGTGTTAGTACCATTTTGTTTAAGTCTTTGGTATGACTTGGCCGGGGATCGAACCCGCGACCTCCCGCCTTCGCGGAGGACGCTCCAACCACCAGGACACCGGAGCGGTAGGTTGTATTAGAAACGTTGTTTTGTATTGGCTATTTCGTTCACGCATGAATAGAAGGTTAAAAGTTGGATTTTAAAGAAAGAATTGTTTGCTTAACGGACCCATCATTTTCGCATTCAGACCACTTTAATAAAAAACGCCGTATTTTCTCCTTCGTTTTGCAAAGGTTCGCCTGTCTGTATGCAGTTCAGACCGGTCTGCATTAGATCTGAATCCAAACATGCTAAAACCGGAGACAATCGGATTTCGACCACGGATGAATGTTTGATTGGGGGAAAATAGAGACCAAAAAATTAAGCTTTCTCCTTTGTATTTTGTACTGCAACTGGAAAGCCAAAATTATTTGGCATCTTTGTAGAGCTACATTTGTCTACTACCTTTTATTATACCACCCATTTTAGTGTATCTTAAATGACCATGACGCTACGGACCTCGTAACAATGACGCGTAAACGAGGTGTCAGGAGTTAGAGTTAAATGATGTGGCTTTTATCTCAAATTTAAGTTTTTGCTTCTTATTAAAGAAAAGATTTACTTTGGATAACAGCTGTTAGACGACTCTGATTATAACTGAGTTTACTAATAACATGCAATGGTTTTGTGGTACAAGGGAGACAACTCAATAAATAATGGCAATATAATTGTTATCACAATTGTTGGTTTTTCTTGTACAGCGCAAACGTGTTAAACCATTTACAGCACTTTGATTCAAAAATCTATCAAAGCAGGATCAGGTCACTAGAAGATGTTTGAACTATTTACGGGTAATAAACTATTCAATATTGAATTTCATTTAGCCACTTACTAACCCGCAAAATAATTCACATGTTGCATTAGTCCTACCCGTAAGACGTATCACATGTTGATCTTGATTTTAGTGCTACGTCTTACGAGCCGAATGACGCCATAGTGTAGTTAGTTCCGATGTCGACATCGGAACGATAAATCAAAGTTTCAGGAATATCGAACATACTTGGCAACCTATATAGACACTCTTCCACTAATATATGTTGAATTAATTATACTTACTGCGCTGTTTTTATCCAAATGGAATCAATAGTTGATACTTGCAAACGGACGCATTTTTTGTTCAGTCGACATACATTTGAATTTGCTGAAATGCGACAGTTGTCGAGGTATGCCGAAGTACGTTTAAGTTAGGTTCTAATCGGAAAATATTATTTGAACGAAACGAACTATTGCTTGCTGTTGAAATAGGCAATATAGAAATAACCATACGGAATCCGTATACCTCTTAAAGAAAGGTGTTGTGTGTCGTTAAACTTGTATTTGTTTCTTCTAATTGTGTATGATATACAGTTAAATAGATAGGTATGCAGCTATGTAGGTAGATACATAATTAAATAAATAGCTTGGATACATATGGAAATACTCCACCTGAAATGTATTTTCATGTGACTATTTTGCGTTTTTTCTCTTAAACTGATGATGGCATGTATAATACGTACAAATGCATCTGTGTAGATTTACTGATTGTAATTGAGTAAAATTGAGTCAATGAAACAAATTAACGAGGCAATCGTCCTTCATATCATATAAATGGAATGATCTTATTATTTATAAGAAAAATATGAATATGATAATGAACATTTTTAACAACATTTGCAAAGGTATTTATGAAACATGCATACACACACACGCATGCACGCACACACACACACACACACACACGCATGCATGCATGCATGCATACATACAGACAGACAGACAGACAGACAGACAGACAGACAGACAGACATACATACATACATACATACATACATACATACATACAGTTCCCTGTTGTTGCGAACCATGAGAAGCTTTTTTTCGTCAAAATCGTCGTGAATTAATTTCATTACGCCAGTCTCATTTTTTGGAAGATTAAAACCATCTCTCGATACTGACTCGCGGATGTATTTGTTCCTTGTTATCGCACGAATTGTAATGTTGTCCGTGGCCATGTCAGTAACAATCTCCTCAAGAGTCATTTTCTTCAAAAAAGCATCCATTGTAAGAGTTGGCTTGGGAGTTGGCTTCTCGCTCACAACATTTTTGCTGGATGTTGGTTCTTGTTGCTGTTCTCTGTAGAAATTTATTCCATGTGTCTTGAGATGGCTCTTTAGAGTTGTTGTTGAGTTTCCTGAGCATTTTATGACTTTATTGCATCGGTTGCACTGACCTTCAAGCTCTTTAGTTTTTGCAATTTTTCGCTTTACTGCATGATCCCATGCAGACATGGCTAGATTTAAATTCAGACAATTAATATTTATGCAACAGTTACTTAAACTGCATAAATACCTGCTGATTATTTGCAAATGAAATTTTAAAGATTATTTTCACATGGACAATGCTTCCTAAATCCCAAAAGAATTATCACTGAATGCTGTATAAATTTTCTCAACAAGCAAAATAGGATCTCCATTCCCACGAATGGAACTTACAAGAGTAAACACCTGGCAATATTGGACCGTATATATTAGCATAAGTTAACGCCCAATATAGGGATTCTTTCACTCCTGTATTTTGAGAAATAAATAATTATTTTTAATTATGCAAAACTTGTTTATTTGTTGTTTGCTATTTCTTCCTGCGGAGTTTAAGTCTCTGTAGCTGTAACACGGGATTGATGGCAAAAAGGAAAAAATCAATGAGAAAAATGCACAAATATTATTTACACCGCCTGGATTTATGTTTGGTGACACACTCCTTCTTCAAAATATCAATTGATTGACAAACTTTGCCTTGATACATACATCACAGAACATCTGTTTTATAAAAAATAAATAAAAAGAAACATTATTTTAAAACAATTATGCTGGAAATGAAAAATCTATTATCTAAAACAGGGGTTTAAAATCTGAGAAACTAGAGTATTAAAATCTTTTGTGTATGATTAATTTATTTGAGGCATGGTACCGGATTGGATTTCAAATATCAGGTTTAATATTTAAATCTTGTTTTTTATTTTCTTGCGAAACAAAGAAGAAAAGGGATGTCGTTTTCTAAAATACGTGAAAAGTACAAATAAAACTGAAAAACTATTAAAGAAAAAACATAGGAATGTAGATACCAAAGAATCATTATTACAGTCAATATATGTTTTCTTATAACTATAATGCAATTTTAAAATGTAATTTATGATTTATAAATAATAAGTAATTTTGTATTTTATTTATTTTTAGAATCTATTACATGTAAAATATTATAAACTTATTTTTATAATAATTTACTTAGATTGTATTATATTTGTTTTAAAAATATTATTTGATTATTACTAAAATATAATAATAAATTTTTATATTATTAGGCAAGTTCGCGCCAAAAAATGTTTGGCGAGTTTGAACTTGCTCAACGAAATTTTTCCATCTATGAACACACTTCGAGAAAGGATTTGAAAAAAGACCGTTACATGTTACGTAACGTCACTTTTATATTATTAGGCAAAAACATTTTAAACGATTTATATTTAATTTTAATTTTTTATTAAGCAAAAATTTTTAAAGAAAAAACAGTAAAATCAGTTCTGAAAAAAAAAACAGCTGTTTGCTGGTTTTGATTTTTCGCAAAAAAAACAGCTGTTTAACAGTAACAGTAAAACAGCTGTTAGAAACCCTAATATAGATCAACTTTATTTGTATAACTGCGCAAACTTTGTTCTACATAAAAGTAAAATAAAAAAGAGAATTAATGACACACACACATAAGTTATTGAGCCATATGTCATGTCAAAAGTGTAGTCAATTTATCCAAATGTATTTATTTACTAACACCATTGTCGGTGATTAGGAAAAACATACATTGTTTATACAATCGCTGGTTACAATGTGGTCACGCACCTTGAAGTCTCTCCCTCCCCCCCTTTTACGCAAATGGTCACGTGATCAAGTAATAAATGAGTTAATTTGATCTGTCATTCATTAGTTGATTCCACGCTGGTTCCAATACTATCTACTGTAGTTCATTCTCTCAGCTGATACACAAAGGCACTATTTATTGTTTCAGTATAACAAACAAATGCCATTTGTATTATGGCTTAGAGGAACAAAATCGTGATGTTTGTTAAAACCCATTTGATAATTTCGTTTCGTGAAAATAAAACAGCTTTATTGAAACTTACTTCGGCATTCCTCAGCCACCATGGCATTGAAAACGTGTTTCAAAGGAACATAAAAAATGCGTTCATTTCCTAGTGTCAGAGTTAGAGTCGATCACGATCAAGACAGCAAAGTAAGTATATCAATAACTCTTAAATATGTGGATAAATGTTGATACTTGTTGCCAAGTATGTGATAAACATGAAAATTTCACCTCTTATTCTCTGTTCAGTATATTTAAAAACACTACACAGCGCTGCTCTTTAGGCAGTAAGACCCAGACGCGAGCAAATATAAATATCAGCGTCGGGGCTTACATTGTAGGACTAATGTTCCATTATTATTGTTATTATTATAACTCGTCCATAATCTCTAATCTAGGCATAATTGTAACCGTGAGTAGATATGAAGCACGAGTATTCTGACTCTTGTTTCTACTGTGAAATGTAATAGAGACAGTATGTTGTGGCAAAGAAAAAATTAAAGGCCTAAAAGGCACAAAGTGTCAACAATAACCTCGACAATTATCTCTCAAGATTTTTTCCTTTCCATTTGTCATATTTATCAACCACTTGATGCGCTGCACCAGGAAGTGTATACTGGCCCTTAACATAAAGGTGTGTGTTTTTGATTTACATTTAACAATTTTAGACATATCGCTACGATGTCTGCAGTGTGGCAGTTTATAGTGATGTCTAGTATTGAGGCATCATGTCGTAGACATGTAGCATTAATCAACGTTAGGACGACGATTTCTAATACTAACCGCTTAATACTGAGCTACCGGAGCTGTCACGTTTATAATAAATAGTCTGTCTTATTTTAGCAATTAAACATTTAAAACAAATATTCATAGAATAAATTACAAATAAAAAGTTCACAATACTTTACTCGGTGGTAGAAAAAGACGATTGTAATCTTTATCATATATGTTGTGTGTTTTCTTTCAAGCTATCCTTTGTGAGCAGTCATTTTAATGATCAAATTTTGATTGATATCTGAGTCCTAAGAATCACATTCGACACAGTTCTTTTCGTATTTTGAAACGTGTGAACGATATCAATTTGTCAATTTCTATTGTATTTTAACTACATTCCTGAAATAGGTTTGTTTAAATACGTGTAATTTTATACACAGATGTCACATGATTTGTTTCTTACAGTATCAAGGAACTGACACTCTTTCTAGTATCACAAAAATATTTTGCCAGAAACAAACTCCCTTTGTACCCCAATTAAATTAAACTTGTCATAGTGTGTCTAATTATATAAAAAAAATTAAACCCTTAGCAAAACTATTGCTTCATTGGACACGTGTTATATGACTTTATTTAGTCTGTCGAGAAATTATTACTTCTTCTGTCTATTCTGCTAATTTTAATAGCCAAGATTTTTGTTTTATATCTTTGGCTTGTGTAGATAATTGTGATACGGTTTTTAATCTTTTTCACGACTATTGTGCTGGATTCAATGATCCAGGATTGAAATGTGTTCCCATGCAAACAAGATATATTTGATTTAGCCATCCACAATGTATTTACATCATGCGTTGTATGCTAATATCGTTTCAATTACAAGTTACGCCATTTTGTGGATCGTTAAAATTAACATAAATATATAGTCCACAACATTGCTGACTCATCTCGATAATATAACATTTTCGATACTTTAAGTGATTCATATTGGGATTATGAATAGCTATCCACTTAGTATTGCATTCGGAAACATCATTTGAAAATGAGGACGATAATATATCCTGGTTTGCCAGCTGTTGAGGTGAGTTGCATTTGCCATCTCTAGCACTGAAAATGAGTGCAAAGAACATTCAATGAAACTTCAAGATTAAATATCTGCATACCACAATGTGACTCTTTCTTTAGGCAATTTGCTATGGCAACGCATTGTTGAGAATGACATGAAGAATGAACTAAAAGACATGTACGCAGAGAAGAACAAACCTGAAGCATTAATTGTGATACATGTTTAATGACTGATTATTTTTGTCCTACATACAGCAGTAGTTGTCGTTAGCTACTGATGAATTTCTCTTACAGACACAGATACTTGTCGTTAGTGACTGGAGAATTTCTCTCACTTTTACTGATATTTGTCTTCATTGACTGATGTTTTTTTTCTGACTGGGAATGATACCTATCTTCACTGAATGATGAATTTCTCTTACAGGGAGTAATGCTTGTCTTCACTGACAAATGAATTTCTCTTACAGGCAGTGATATTTGTCTTCATTGAAACATGAATTTCTCTTACAGGGAATGATACCTATCTTCACTGAATGATGAATTTCTCTTACAGAGAATGATACCTATTTTCACTGAATGATGAATTTCTCTTACAGGGAATGATACCTATTTTCACTGAATGATGAATTTATCCTACAGGGAGTAATGCCTGTCTTCACTGACAGATGAGTTTCTCTTACAGGCAGTGATATTTGTCTTCATTGAAACATGAATTTCTCTTACAGGGAATGATACCTATCTTCACTGAATGATGAATTTCTCTTACAGAGAATGATACCTATTTTCACTGAATGATGAATTTCTCTTACAGGGAATGATACCTATTTTCACTGAATGATGAATTTATCCTACAGGGAGTAATGCCTGTCTTCACTGACAGATGAGTTTCTCTTACAGGCAGTGATATTTGTCTTCATTGAAACATGAATTTCTCTTACAGGGAATGATACCTATCTTCACTGAATGATGAATTTCTCTTACAGAGAATGATACCTATTTTCACTGAATGATGAATTTCTCTTACAGGGAATGATACCTATTTTCACTGAATGATGAATTTATCCTACAGGGAGTAATGCCTGTCTTCACTGACAGATGAGTTTCTCTTACAGGCAGTGATATTTGTCTTCATTGAAACATGAATTTCTCATACAGGCAGTGATATTTGTGATATTTGTGTTAGGACATAATTTTTAGTAAAATTAAGAAGACTAAAATGTTCTCTAAATTGTACTGAAAATAAAGTTTTTTAAAAATAATTTATATTGAAAGTAATTTTCTACTAAAATATAATATTAATTTCATTTATTTTTTCATATCACAACTATATACTATTTTAATAAAGTTGCGCCCTTGTGAGCAAAGGCAAAACTCTCTTGCATTTGTTTATTTCTCTTGCATTTGTACATTTCTCTTGTATTGCAAAGTCAGGGAGACAAATAATTTCGGCAAGCTACATAGGTTACAAACTACACATTCTTAGAATTCCAATTTAGTGAGTAAATTGCTAATTCAGCAAACCTTTTGTCTGTGTATTGGAGATGATAGCCTCTTTGTACTAGAATGAAATGAACGCCAACCAGTATTTTGACGGGTAGCCATATTTGTTCATGTGGTTACGTCCAGATTACACATAAAGGAAGTACAGACCGGGCACTATTAGCTCATTCATTATGAAATCAAAAAGACTCGCTTCTCTCATTACAGGTAAGAATCGTCTATGTTCGAAAACTTCTTTAAAGAATAGGCACTTTTTAATGTTTGAGATTATAACGGTACAATTCATATGTTTGCAACATTTTTTTTACTGAATTCATTTATTTTATAATATATTGTAATAGAATGTTTAATTGTTGTAAAGAATTTATATTCATTTATATTTATGGTAATTTGTATTGTAAAAGTCGAATTCGCTACCAACTTCATGTTTAAATGCAATGACCAAACGTTTATGAGAAACACCCTTCTCATAAAATTTGCCTTCATTGACATATGAATGTCACTTATAGGCAATGCTACTTTTAACGAAAGGATACACGAATTACAAGTTTTGCTTTAAGTTCAACACAGAGTTTAAACCATTGTACTGAAGCAAGATACTTGTGTCAAAAAGATGGCGGGGAATTTATAAGTCTGAAAAAACAACGATATTTTGAAGCATTTCGCACAAATGCAAGAAAGTGCTCTCGATCCATGACTTAATCTGACACTTTTGCCTAATACGCCTCCATTGGTGGATTTAAACTAAGATTTGACTAACTATCCGATAGCGTTTACGATGATCTGAATGATTTCGCTTTAAATGTAATTGGCCACATATATTGTACAAATGTCTGATCTTATATAAGTCACAAAAAGACGCATTTTTGTAGGAACACCATACAAATATTTAATTAGACTTAAAAATCCAATCTTTTGTAATGAAAATATTATGCAGCAATCTACGTAAACAGTCATTTGTTTCCGCGTGCCAAAAATGGGTATAACGTAAATTTATCCTTTCTATGAAACTTTGCCATTCAAGTGTTTAATTTTTTCACGTAAATGTATATGTGATATATCATTCGATCGTGCTTTTGTACAGCAAATGTAGTGCAATGTGTTGCATATTAAGTCAATGCGGCCCAATGAGGTTTCTCGTAGTAGCAAATAACAATGGAGGGTTAGGGACTGATACGTCGAGATGGCATATAATGCAGAGGTGATTTGGTGCAAGTTCGTGGGATATAAGGGTGGATTGCAGACGATAATCATCAGGTCTAAGAAGAATCCAGTCAAAATGTGATTAAGTTAAATGGGTTTGGTTGGTTAACTGACTGTTTACGGTTGACAACATGAATAGGATCTATGAGTGTTGACGTGTGTGGGTTTCCAAGACAGTCAACGTGAAATCACCAGGAATCACCAGGAATAATTAGGTTTCCACCTATCGAGTGGCGGGGGAACGACGTGATGGAGTAATCGATGGATGTTAAATTCGTGTACTTGGGCTCATCGTCTGATGCTCAAAGCCATGTTTTTGTCAAGAAGAAGACGTCGATATTTATGTCGTTGATAAAATTAACTATTTATGTGCGCTTTTCCGGTGGTCCTACAGATTGGGCTTTGAATAATGCAATATGCAATGATATCTCTGGGACTCTGGGACAGTTGACACAACGGTTGACGATTTAATAATAATTTTCACCAGGTTATCAAAGGTAACGGCCAAATTTTTAAACTGTTTATCTGGAAAAGGCGAAAGCGAGATAATTGGAATTCTTCTTCCTGTTCTACACCGGCCAGATATGGAGCAACGTTCCTTTTCTCACTTCCGTTGACTCTATCACATTCTCCAAATAGATAAATCCGGCTCTGGCTAATTCTTCGAGAGTAGATCCTCCCAGATAGTTAGGCCACTTCTTGGAAAATCTGAAAACAACTTTCAAAGTCGCAATATTCAGACAAACAGATGAAACGAATATTCGTCTTTCATGGGTTCATTTTGAGGAGGGTACTGTGAAACCCGCAGTAGTTTGCTCTAGCATGGATTACATCCGTAGGTGGGTACCCACATGATTTCACGTGGACGAGGGTTGAAAATTAGGGGAAAAAAAGT
Source organism: Unio delphinus (assembly GCA_029339505.1). Lineage (NCBI taxonomy): Eukaryota > Metazoa > Mollusca > Bivalvia > Unionida > Unionidae > Unio > Unio delphinus. The sequence goes on along the minus strand of JAQISU010000029.1, from coordinate 17,352,909 downwards.
CCTCGATAAAGAGTGTCATCGCTTTCGCATGCGCAGGTTGACACGCACAGTATCACTTTAAATGGTAGGTATGGTAGTAATCATAACGACGTTCTCGTGATATGGTACTGAATCACAGAGGTCACAGCGTACATCTCCGAAATCGCAAGATACAGCATTACGTCATCACACTCCATTTGAGAATCGCCGATCTTGAACTGTGACTGTCAGCATTATTATTTCAGCTTCTCTGAAATAATTCATCTTTCTAGCTTAACGTTTGTAGTCACAATGAACTTTCGGTCTTGAACGTTTTCCTATTCTATATGCTGAGCAATATAAACGTGTCCGAAAGGTAAAGTGAAGTGGATGGAACGTAGCACTCACTACTGTTACACGATTTGGTATAGTTTATCCAATGGTCGACAGAAGTTTTAGTGTGTGGGTAAATTGTGTGCAGTTTGTATGTGGTCACTTTAAAATGTTGATATTCTCAAGACTGAAATGCTCATCTTCTGTAAAAAAAAAAAATAAAATAAAAATAAAACGTGTTGACTCGTACATGCGAACGATTTTACCAGATAAACAAACTAAGAGTATGAAGAAAACAAGCTGATAAAATAAATCGCAATGACAATGAAAATATAAACGATAAATCTAGCTACATTTGTAAAAGAGGCGTAGCTAGAGGGTGCAGAGGGGGACAGATGTCCCCGGTCGCCAGAATAGTCTGGGCGCCAAAATGGACTTAGAAATTAGGTGATGGTGATTTGCGGAAGGGGGGGGTTAAATAAATCTTGTCCCCGGTCTCCAAACACTCTAGCTACGCCACTGATTTGAAAGTTACATAGCGTAAACATTAATTTAAATACACATTAGTTACATAGCGTAAACATTAATTTAAATACAGATTAGTTACATAGCGTAAACATTAATTTAAATACAGATTAGTTACATAGCGTAAACATTAATTTAAATACAGATTAGTTACATAGCGTAAACATTAATTTAAATACAGATTAGTTACATAGCGTAAACATTAATTTAAATACAGATTAGTTACATAGCGTAAACATTAATTTAAATACAGATTAGTTACATAGCGTAAACATTAATTTAAATACAGATTAGTTACATAGCATAAACATTAATTTAAATACAGATTAGTTTATTAATATCTATATATATCATCTCATAAAATTCTATCAGAAAGAAATCACTAAGAATGTGAATATGAATTACTAAATAATCAATAATACTGACAAAATATAAATGAGTAAAAAGAACAAATTAGCGAATGGTTTAATACCTCTCTCTCTCTCTCTCTCTCTCTCTCTCTCTCTCTCTCTCTCTCTTTAATGGAATTAATGTACACTATTTTGAATGCTCTTTATTTTAATGTTTACTCATGATATGTGAATATGAACAAGAAGTGGCATAATTGGCAAATACAACAGTTAAGTTCAGAAATTTGAAATAATTGCTAACTTTATATCTAATTAGATATAGCCATCCTTGCTTTTTTAACTATTCTTCCTTTCAAGCAAAATATTCTCCATTGACAATTACATATAAAGATTCGACAGTTATTGACTAGATAGTACTTTCTACATTGTATTTATACATTAGGTCTTAACAATGTAACTCAAAGATCCCCACGATACGAAAGTATGCGGCTAATTTTCAACATTAAAGGTCCTCCATCTCAGCTAGCAAAGGTTCCGATATGTTAACCCTATCAACACCTTAGTGTATCCAACAACTATTTATGTGCTTCTGATCTGTGAATTTCATTAGATGAGGCAGCAAGTCACTGCATCCAATCAAATTAAGTTGTTCAAATATAAAGACCTATCCTACATGATCAAAAAAATTGGGAACAAACAGCATGAATGGACAGATAAAAAGCAATTTTCCACTGCCGGTTTGTGTTTGGACAAATACATTTCACCCAAATACACCTCTAATGGCTTCACTCTGGTACGTATTTTTAATTTCTATGTTAAACTGAATCAAAGTAGCCTCTTAGGTCGATTGCCTATACAGTGTTTGGTAGATGTACAATACACCCACTGTAATACACTATTGATTATTTGGCAGTGCGAGTACGTAATAAAGTTTGCAAATAGCATCTCGTGATCGATGGTTCTTTCCTGGATTTTCTCTGGTTCTTCCTCCAACATTTATACTAGCCATCATGGAAGCTAATCATGTGCGTTAAGCCCTATAACAACAACAACGACAACAATTGGTTATTTGCCTGTACATACCAAGTAAGGTAATTCATAATATCCAGTAGATGTCGCTAGGACAAAGCACAAAAATACCAGTTCGACCGGCCAACATGTAGAAAGTTTAAACAGACTAGACTACATCGTTAAACATATTTTTCTTGTGGTTTTAATTTTATTTTTAATCCCTTCATATAAAATACATATTACATTGTCTAACTTGAAGATAATTTTTTAAACTTACATGCATGTCCCTGCTATCAAATTTCATATATAATATAAAGCGCTAGCTCATCGTAACAAAATGTAGATTTTTCCTTGATGTAAAGCTACAACTCATCTATACAAAATATATATTTCTCCTTAATATAAAGAGATAACTTATCGAAACAAAATGTATCATTCTCCTTAATATAAAGCGATTGATAATTTTCACGAAATGTTTCGTTTTCCTTAATGAAAGGCTACAACTCATCTTCACATAATATTTCGTTCGCACTATCAAAAGATAACCCATCTTCATAAAATGGATCATTCTGCTTAATATACAATGATGACTCATCTTCGTGTTAATAAAATTTCTTGACCATCTAAATCCTTTATTTAATACCAAGTAAAGTATCCTGATATTACTGGAATAATCATAAAAACCATCTTCTGTTTATTTGGGATTACAGCCTTTATTTTCAGAACTTTACGTCTCAGATCCTAACTCTCCAATTTCGAATTAAGCGACTCCAAAACTATCCGTTACAAAATATGTAAACAATTTCTTTCAACACTTTGATTCTGTTGCCGGTTTTATTTCTTTAACTGGTGTCACATTTCTAGTATACAGGACTAGTTTGTCAAATGCGGACACGTATTTGGCATTAAAAAGCGCTGATTATTTGTATTTAGCTGGAGCCAATACCGCAGGACAGTGACTGGTAGAGACAATGTCAAGCCACTGGGGCAATTTATAAAGTATAGAATAAGTAATGCTATATACATCAACTAAAAGTCTTGTATATTATTTACCTTTTTTGGGGTTTTAAGTTCTGAATAATTTCTAAAGTTTAATTTTAAAGTTTATTTTAGTCTTTCTACTACTGATTGGGGGGAGTGAAATTCAGAAAGTGGAAAAATATTGATCATCTTCCTATTTAAGAACTCTTTCAATCTTAATAAAGAATTTTCTTCCTTCATCGAATTGGTATTTATATAGCTTTTTTACTCTAAATTATTTGACTGTCTTGTACTTCGATTACTGTTGAAATAAATTGATACTGATCGTTTTCATAATCATTGAATTATTTACATCAATAGTTGCATTTTCTTCAACATCGATGATTTAAAATTAAAAAATTAAAACAGTCTGTCTTTAATTTATAAATCCCATTCTTTTAATAAATGTTTTAATTCTGAATATTCTTTATTTTCTAATTTATTTTTATCTGAACATCTATAAATTACTTGATGGTAGTATATTCAACTGGTATTTTTATTAACAAAACAGATCTCTTAAATAGCTCTGGTCATCTATTGATTTAACATTGCTATATAAATTTAACTTAAACAAAGCGCAAGCGACAAAACAACCAAATTACTTCTTGAACTTGTTACCATTTTCTTTAAAAACTTTTGCAACAAACCCCTTTTGTTTAAATTATATAATACGTTATATTCGTGAAAACACAAGGGTTCCTTTTCAATTAACTTTCCTCTTCACAAGTTCTGACATTCAAATTGTGCTTTGTTCCAAATACTATCACATTTTGATCAAAATAATCAGTTAATAGCCACACAGAAATACCGATATTTTTTACACGGAATCTGAAAATACTGGGAATAAGAAAGAAATGAGCGTTGAGCTTTTCATTACAATTTATTCAAGAAATAAATTTGAAAAATTTTAAGAAAAAACAAACGAACATTGAATCTTTATAGGAACCATACATAAGGATTATAGAAAATGACAATCCTCGTAAAAGGGCACAGTCTGTAAGTCACGTGTATACATAAATTAAAGTAAGTATAAATAGACAACCTCCTTATAAGATTACATCCGCAATTTTTTCAGAGATGTCTTCACGCAAATCTCTACCTAGTTATCCAATCTACATCTCTGTTACATTATTGAGTCTGATTTATTTCCAATACGATTATCACATAGCACCTCATTTGTATGGTCAACTTGTTATTTTCATGTGACACAATGGCGCTCAGTCGACGAAGTAAAGTTAACTAATGCGTCATTGTAGCAATTGGATGGTGAACATTTGATTCCTTGGACAACTCGAGCGAGTCATCTTCAAGTATACAATCTGACTCTCGGATATCTCTTGCTTTGTCATGACTCTAGAAACTTTAATCAGAATTTGTATTTATCACCAAAGAATCCGTATGGAGTATCAGACGTTATAGGAATATTTCAGATAAATAGATTAATTGAGCTTGCACAGTGAATATTGAGTATCAATCAAAATTAAGGAGATTGAATATTTATTTCATTTTATCCACGTGTCTGACCCAATCCCACAATAAGTAAATGTCCATATATGCTTCCACATATTATCTTCCGAGCAGCTCATGTACATATTATTCCATGTTATATATCATATAAAAGAATTTATGATTACGCGGTAGATGTATGTATGTATGTATGTATGTATGTATGTATGTATGTATGTATGTATGTATGTATGTATGTATGTATGTATGTATGTATGTATGTTTTGGGGTTTAACGCCATTTTTCAGCACACGATAGGCTATACATGGCGGCCAGTATTACTGGTGGAGGACGAACCCGGGAAAACCACCGGAAAGAACCACCACATGTATGTATGTATGTATGTATGTATGTATGTATGTATGTATGTATGTATGTATGTATGTATGTATGTATGTATGGGGGCCCCCGAGTAGCCGAGTGGTCTAAGGCGTTTTCCGTTGCGGATCACTGCCATCTCACCTCTGTCTGCGTGCGTTCGAGCCTAAGATTCGGCTAATGTAGTTATGTGAGAAAGCTGTCCAGTAGCTTCTCTTGGGTCGGTGGTTTTTTCTTGTGGTTTTCCCGGGTTCGTCCTCCAACAATAATACTGGCCGCCGTCTATAGTCTATCGTGTGCTGAAAAATGGCGTTAAACACTAAGACAACAACATGTATGGATGGATGGATACATGGATGGATGGATGGATGGACGTTTGTGTGCGTCTATGCGTACGTAAGTGCATTGTCGAATCAACACATGTAAGTGTATATGTGTCTAGTGCAATGTGTTCTTGTTTTATGACAATAACATACTATGTGTATTATTTGAATATCTATATATACAAATATTATATTTTGCAAAATGGTGTTTGGTGTTTGCATATTTTAACACAAATCAATACTTTGGTAGGGTAGAGCCTGTTGTCAGATAGCTTGCATTACATACTTTGGTTTGTTCTGGAAGTCATCCGTAAAGCATACAGCTTCCTGACAAAACTCATCTGTAATGTGACAATACAGAGATAATTTACTCTACAAGTCCCTGGTTAAGGTTAAATCCATGCTCAAGGATTTTAATGTGCACGAGTTTCTCACTGCAAGCACTTTTTTTGCGCGAATGTGGATGAACCGAACTCAGTATTTTGAAATAGCTAAGGAACAAACGAAACCGATATATTAGTTCGTACATATATAACGCATGAACATTTTGTAATACAGTATTCCTTTATTCCTGTGTGCACATATAGTTGACGGACAATAGTGATCATTTTTCTGGCTGTTCAATAGCATGCTGTAATATATTTTGAGAACGTGCTGATGTGTCTGTGTACATACATCTAATTTGCTTTATGAACGTCGTTTAAAACCAAACGAAAATGATATTTGCATCGATTTTCCTGATCCTGTTTCAACAGTCGTTTTGTCAGCGCGTTGTGCTTCAAGACGTAGCGGCTATCCAGAACATTATGTGCCCGAGAAACAAAAGTGAAACCGCAATAAGAGACTTCTACCAGGCAACGAATACGAAACTTGTAACATTGGAAAAGAAAATTGCCAATATATTTGATATATTAGCTTCTGTCCGATTAGCTGTTGGTAAGCATAAATTTTGCAATCTTAACTGATTGCATAAACTGATTGTATATGATGCCCTGTCTTTACTCGTGTATAGGTCTTGTCCAAATGCAGTTGTAAACGTACTGATCCGCCCATACATAATGCACCAGTTTATCACGATCTATCGAATGCCAGTTTATTGTGCGACTGCAGCTCTTATCACGATCTATCGAATGCCAGTTTATTGTGCGACTGCAGCTCTTGATCAAAGGAGTTTTTTAAGATCGATCCGACTAGTGAGAATGGGTCATAGCTCTAAATTCCGATATCGTTATAAAAAGCGATACCGGACAAAAGTCGATGAAGATATTTTAAATAAAGGTGTTGTGCATGTATGCCTGTGTGTATGTTAAGATTATTGAGAAAAAATGAATTGCGACATTGGTCGAGTATACATAAGGGGTTTTTCAACGGCATAATTTATGATCTTCATATTTGTATTTGAGAAAACGTTTGACGGGAGCTGTTATTGGAATGGCAAGTACTTTGAATATTTGGAGATTTCTAAGGACAAGAAATTTCGAATTGTATCGTTGTGAAATTACTATTGGTACATCGGCACATTAAAGGTTGAATACGTTTGTAATGACACTGAAATGCATTCAGATCACTATTGTTTGGACTATTGATCGTACGTTTAGGATTATTTCTGATTAGGTTAATAATACTTTTAAAATTGGTTTATTCTGTCGCGTTGAATTCTACGGAAATGTATTTGTCGAATTCTACTTTTTTTTTTTTTAGTGTTTTACAACATCCACTACAGGTAAAACGTAGCTTAAAACTGAACTCTACACTATGTTACAACCATGCATAATTTGTATGGTCAGTGGAAGCACATAATGAAAAGATTGATACAATATCCTTTTTCAGGCTATTCTGCGTGCCGTAGTGGATACGAGTATTATCAGCAAGACAAGTTTTGCTACAAGTTCCACAGCGAGTGTAAAACCTGGTCGGAAGCCAGAAACATCTGTCAGGAAGAAGGTGGGGACTTGATCAATCTAAAGGAAGGCAATTTCAACTACTTCAGATCTGTTGTAAAACTGCAAACAGGTAAGGTATCGGCAGCAGTCTTTCCATTATTTCTTGCGTTCCTCTAATATTGTTTGTATTAGAGATTATTGTGTATTTGAGGTATTAGTGTACAACGTCGACATTGTCTTTGTTTAGATGTAAAGTTGTCTGTATGCAAGTGCACTTAACATGTATGTTAACGACACGTAGTCAAAACCAGGACTGATTTGTGAGGAGCAAAGGCAATCAGGAAAATATAATTTCTAGTTCCTACTTATAAACTGTTTACTTGAAACATTTCGTAATATAGAACCGAATTTAACAGACTTTATTTTAAGTTTTAAAACTTTCGCAGGTACCTGTGCATGTTAAAAGCACGATCTTAATTAAAAACCATCGAACTGTGGCCTTAGATTTAATTGTATGAGGACGTGACACAAAACAAGAGCTAATGTCGCCAAACAGGCAAATTCTGTAAAGCTTCGAGAATCTCCCACCTGGATGTGGGATGGTAGATTTCATCAAAAGGGAACAACCTTTACTAGAGTCGCAACATGGACAGCAATGTTGTCAAATTTGATCGACTTTCACTTTAAAATTTGATATATCAGCACATTCTAAAGGAATATCCTGTGAAAAGCATAAATCACCTTCATCCTACGAAGAACATCTTCCAATATTAAGAAACCAGTTACTATGCTGGGAAGGGGCCCCAAGTGACCGAGTGGTCTAAAGAGCTCTCCGTTGCGGATCACTGCAGTCTAACCTGTCAGCGTGGGTTAGAGTCTTAAGATTCGGCTAATATAGTTATGTGAGAAAGCTTTGCCAGTAGCTTCTCGTGGGTCGGTGGTTCTTTCTGGGGTTTTCCCGGGTTCTTCCTCCACCAATAATGCTGGCCGCCATGTACTGAAAAATGGCGTTAAACCCTAAAACAAACACAACTAAACTAATACGCTGGTCTAGCAGCATGCATGCTAGGGTATGAATAGATTGCAGGAACTTAAATTACGATTTATATACAGCTATTGTATTGCTCATGCGGTGAATTTGAAAAGCCAAAAATCTTTAGAATGTTCCAAATATTGATATCTTTATCAAATTCCTATACACATTTGCCTTTGACCGACGATTTAATTATTTTAACTATTAACTGTAGACAATTATTTTAATTGTAGAATATTAAATTAAGATGACCAAATTGAATGACCGCGCAAAAAATTAAATCGTAGTAATTACTAGTTAAGCACTGGATGAACATTTTCTGGGGTAAAAAATAGTTCAGGCGTATAGTTTTTTATTTGTCAATCGGTACACTTGCCCAGTGCGCAGTTAAATTTTTTTAATATTATACACGTGAACATCACTTGGTGGTTCTGATCGGTCCATATAAGCCAGTGAAATTATTAATGCAGCATTTTTTTACGGATTCGCTGTGATTGTGCTGAAAACTTTTAACCCCTCCTTCTGGAACTGTTTTCATTGAACGTTTGTGGCCACCATTTTTATGAATCTTTCGAAAGGGAATTTGGATAACAATGGTCTAGTCTGTTTCAATATTGCCAATTTACCCCTTTATGGATTTTTTAATGTCGTGAATAACATGAAAGAAAATGGCTAAAAGCAAACATTTTTACAAAGTAAAACTACATGTATTGCTTATATGCTAATGAGGGTGGTTGAGAACGGATGGGCAATCCAACACAGCCTATATATATATAAGCTTGGTTTAAATTTGAAAGATGAACTAAATTTGTTCACAGAAGAATGTCGACATAAACCAGCAAACGGACAACCTGATTCAAATCAATTACTGCAAATATTTGGTCACGAATAAATTAACAGTAACTAGTTGTGTATGAATGCATCAAGTAGTTTTCTTCGCAACATTACAAGAATGTAATTGTTGTGATGTGGAATTTCATTGTAAACACCTAACGTTGTTGTGTTGGGTCAGCTCAACCAGTACTGTACTCCGTATCAATGACGCATCACGCATTGGGCAAGTTGACAAATGCTAGTCTTTTGTCAAATGTTCAGTTTTTAACTTTAAGTTAGTTTTTAAAAAATTATAATACTTCTACTAATTCAAGTTTTTTTTTTGAACTATTTTAAGCCCAACAAATGAAAGGTACAGTGAAAAAAAATTAACGAAATTAAGATTTCTTTGTCAATTTCTGCTGCAAACGCGATAAAAATTCTCAAATAGGTTAAGAGTTGATATTAAATTTGTGAAACTCGCTAAATGTCCAGCATTTGGTAGCAAAGTTTCGCAAAAACTAATTTTTCAACTAAGTTTCATAATTTCAATATTGAATCGTTACCCATTTTGAGATCTGTTTGGGGAAAGTGACAATGGGCTTTTGCCTTCTACCTAATACCTAAAATAATGTCTGCAATTTTATGTTACTTTTTTTCTCAAATGTTTTCGTTGGATTACCTGGTCAGAACAGAAAGTGAATACACATCTGTAAAGGGCATTTTTTTCTTCAATAAATACATATATTAAATCTGTTTACATGTGTAAATCATGGCTACGCAAATAAATGCCCTGAATTTCACCCAGATAAAATCAAAATCTGTATGGTTTACATCCGTCAGTTGTATTTACGTCCCTATATACAATATATTACCCGCTCTTGTTTTTCAGGTACATGCAATGGAGCTTGGATCGGTGCAACGGACACACTCTCAGGAGATTGGAACTGGCTAAATGGTGAAATGATTAATAATGTTTTCTGGTCCACTGATCAACCAGACAATTGGGCAGACACTGAGCATTGTGGTGATATGACGAGGAATTATGATTTCTTCATGAACGATGAAAATTGCAATAACACGTTACATTTCCTTTGCCAGATTGCTTGAAACCTAGTGACCTGCTGACAAAACATTCTTGGACTAGATTGAACATTGAACACTTTATTTGCCAAATTGCAATTGTTGAAGAACATTTATGCTTAAAAAACTTCCAAAAAATTTAAAATAACTTGTGAAAAACAATGGTCTTAGAAATGTAGCTTACAATTTATTTTGGCTGCTTTATTTTCACTAGACTACAGAATGTGCACTCCAGAAAATAGCCTACCCATAGATGTTGTTGCGCAGCGAAGGCAGGACGTGTGGTGCGCACCAGTAACTGCATTCACTTGTAAAATGGAATACTTTTGGTTTTCATTTAAATAGTCAAACTATTATTTGTTACCTTCTTAATCGTGTTTCAATGCATATATAAAGATTATATCCACTATATTGTTATACTGTTCTATTTAAGTGTATTGCTGCACAACTAGCTTCAAACAAATTGGGCACTGCCTATACACGATCAGGCATCTTGTAAATCCCCCCCCCCTTCGTATTTTGCATAGATGGAGCTCGTATAGTCGGCTTATTTGTATACGTATGCCACGATGTTAAACGCCTAACACGTCCACAGGAACAATCGGAAACGCGGTGATAAATATAAATCTGCAGATGAGATGGAGAAAACGTGAAAAAACGCACCAGTTTACACCATAAATCGATTTTGGAAAAGTTTGTTTATAAAGTAATCGGATCTAAGAAAAGTTTTACTAGATTGAGTAAACCTTGAAGCAATATATTAGTGCAATAACATACTGCACGTGATATGCATAACAAAAGGAAATTACCCTTGTACTAGACATAGTAAAGGAATTTCACTAGTCATAAAAACATTTGTACTCTGGTGATTGTAAAATTAAATTTCCAGGAATGTTAAAAATCAAATCTGTAGAGAAGAGTGATATAAAAACTAAACCCACACTTACAATGACAAAATTGGCATGAATAGTGCTCTATGAAAGTTTAATACTCCACATTTCTCCTTGAAAAACATTTCCCGATCTGATGGCATCTCTCGTAACACAATAACCCAGTTTCTCGCGCCAACCCAGTTACTATCAGCACAGGTTGCTTAAATGGAAATGGTGGAACCAAAATTAAATAGGTGCATCACGATGACCTTGTTAACACTATTGCATTTTACTATTTGTAACCAATTCTCTAGGCTGCTTGGTGATTTATTCCTTCGTATATTCGAGCAGTATATGAAGTTCACGCGTCCAATCTAGTGATCAGTCTGACATACCCCAGTTGTCACAGTATCGACAATGTGTCGGCCTTTTTAATACGACAATCAACAGCGCCAGAGTTATTGAAGGTGACCAAATGATTCCAATTTAGAATGTCTGTTTACCAGTGTAGTCGGTGTGCAGTAAGTAGTTAGGTTGCAGTTCCAGTCCTTTCCAGTTGTGATTCTTTAAACAATGAAGTATTAGATTGCCTCATAATTACTTATAATGCTAAAATTTTTAGGTGCTAATAATTTAATTTATATAGACTCTTGCTTTATAATAGATAATGTTAATATATCTGATGTGTATGTATGTATGTATGTGTATATATATATATATATATGGATGTATATATATATATATATACATACGTGTGTGTTTGTATTAATTTGACGTATAATAAAATGAAATCAATTTTGTATAAAAGTATTGAACATCTGATCGAAGGATGACCCTAGATTTAAAATTGCCTACCACGTAAAACAGTTAATTATTATTTGTGAGAATAACGGCGAGCTAGAGATTGACTTGAGGTTTGTGAATGGAGTTTACGAAGTAAACCATTTCTATTCTTGGCGTTAAATGATTGGTTTTCGTCGAAGTCTTGTTAGGCGTACGTGATGTAAACACTTATAACGTGACTCGATTATTTGTAATACCGCACTTTCGATTTACCTAATAACCATTTTTAGAGAAATAATTTAAGTCGTGGCATTTAGAAACCTCTGCGAAATGCGTTTCTTTTTGGTAACCAGGTTTTCTAATTGTAGTTTAGATTGATTTCTATTTTAAAGATTATTCATAATCTCTGGAAATGTTTTGAGTGCTTTAACAGAAAACTTGACAGTATATCAATTGTTAGAATTTGCAACACCAGCAAGGTATTTCATGCGCATATATGGAACTGTTGAATCACCATAAACTAAATCATAAGTACTCGCTTCCATCTTTGATATTTCATCGGCACTCTAATTTCAATTAATTAGCATAATTATTTACTAGACTCGGAAACTAGAATTCGTGAATATTTTAGTTTGAGTCTTAAAATCTTTTTTTTCCATTGTTTTTATATCCTTGGAAATGAACAGTTAATTCTACAAAGCTTATTTTCACTTTGTTATTGTTAAGAGCCTAAATCCTGTTTTTGCATATAACAAAAAGATCCCACGTTTATGAAATCTTGAAACAACTAAGTGAAATCGCCAAACTTTTTCTAAAATGTCATCAAAAGTAGAAATCTTTCCAATCCTACGCAGGAACAATTGGGACTATCCATATAGATTAATTAAACTGGCCAGAAAATACAACACTTTGCTGAAGCAAGAGATTAAGGAAGCGCGTGCTTCTCAGAAAGAGATAAAAACAAAATTCAATTGCAAGCAGAGGAAATTGTAAGAAAGGCGTGATTGCTAGAAAAACAGATCACTTAAAGGTTTGAGAAATACTGGAAAGAGAACAAATAACGCAGATACAAAGGCTAATAAATAAGATGGAATATCCATTTAAATTAAATGAAATTGCGCTGGCAAATGAAAATCACATAAACACATCAAAGTCCAATTTTAAATTTCATAAAATATTAGGCTTGTTTGCCCTTTGAAAGTATAAGATGTAGACCAGCATTTCCTTTATTTACACAATAAAAGTTTAAAATGGCAAAATATTGGACAAGATTATTACATTGAGTAAATTATTGGTAAAACGAGAGATATTAACCGTTCACTTACAGTAAACCAAAGTGGTAACTATGATGTGGGTCAAGTATACATCTTAAGATGCTATGAGCTGATCCCTGAAGCTTGTCGGCAAACATCCAAAACTAGATGAAAGCTGAACAAAGTAGTCTAATTTGCTAGAATACAATTATAAATTCTTTTATAGTGATAAAACGAGAAGTGTATTTCGAACGTTTCAAACTGGTATCGCTTGAATAGTTCAAAACTGTCCATAGTTACATTAAGACTTAACTTGATAACACAAAAAATGCTGCTCGTGCTGCTGATGAATATTCTTTAAAGTAGCCAAATTTTTTTTGTAAATATTGTTACGTATATTTGATTTAAATTATTTATTTTTAATTGTCGGATCCAAATTTGTCATTTTGGGTTTAAAATTAATTAATTGGAAGATGTCTATTCTGGAAAATTCAGGCTGACCTAGACTCTAAATTGTAAACAAACAGGTTGACCTAATTTCTGACCTTGCTTCAGAGTGCGTCAACAAGCCTTTAAAACTATTGGCTAAATCCATGGACAACTTTTTATTTTTAGTTCTGGGGGATGAGAAATAGCTGATTTTCTTCTGGATCATTCCTTTGCGTATGTGTTTAAATGATCGTACGTTTGTTATGACCTATGAACTAACAGAAAATCACGTGATCCATTGTCTACATAAAAACAGGTATTTAAGTTATTGTTTGGGAGAGAACAATTCAGCAGATATTGGGCTTTTATTATATTAAGTTGTGTCTTCTGTTTGAGTTATATTTTTAATTACCCTGTACTGGGAATTGTCAATTCGTTGGAGCAAGAGAAATTATTTTATTTATCTGGAAAAGAACATGTGCTCATAGATTTTTCATTTGGATTATTATAAAAACAAGAACTGCATCACGTGATATTGTCAGCCATTTTGGATTACATCGTCAAGATTCGAACCTGGAGCTATTAGAACATTTATTTATCAGGACTCTTGCAATTCCATTAGTGGATTATTTTTGTGAATTCTATATTGGATTAATGTTGGATTTGATTCTCTAAAACCGTAAGTTTAAATATTTTCTTTTATGAAAATAATTGTACTTGATAAATTTGTTTGTTAAATTTTACAAGCTTGTTATTTTCATTTCTTTCTGCGTTGCTGCTTATTAGAGCCTAAGCACGTAACAATATGCTTTCTACTAGTCTTCTGGCAGGGTAAGTAAAGCACTTCTAAAAAGCAAACTGGCATAACGTCTAAACTTCACTTAAAAGAAACTTGATCTTAGATTGTTGTCTCTAACAAAGTGAACCTATTGCAAGAAAGGCACGTTATTTCTGGTTGCTACAAAATGAAACCTAAGGATCAGAATAGAGATGAACCTATCCAAAGGTTATTTTATCAGCTATACTGCTCGCAACGTATCCGGGTTATTTGGTCAGCTATACTGCTCGCAACGTATCCGGGTTATTTGGTCAGCTATACTGCTCAAAACGGTCTATCATGTAGTCTAAAAATGTAGTTCTAGCCGTAACAACCTCAATCTTCTACGGCTCACATGTACTAGTAGTAAAAAGGATCATCGAGGCAGTTTTAAACATGGCTTTGTTATTTCAGTTGCGACTTCTTGCAAATATTTTGAATACTAAATGCCTCGAATTTATCCCAATCGGCCGTCATGTCTGCACCCCTTATAAATTTCACTGCTGGCTACAACGGTGATCGTTTTAAAAATAAAGGCTTGATCACGCACGTTATGATCATTCCTGCGACATTGGTGCAACTCCAGTTAGATCAAGACTGATGACTATGCAGCAGCCCCAAGCGGAAATTACATTATGAACGACGACAGTATGTCACAATTTCGTGCCCACTTCTTACTGGACGTGTTTACGGTCAAGGAGAAGTTTGAGCCAAGTGATTGAAAACTAAACTTAAACCACTTCTAAATGAAGACTTGTAAGCAATGCAGTTTTTCTTTGGAAGGATCGACATTCGGCAAAGTTCTAAAAGACAGTTATAAATATGCCGGACATCTTTGTAGTGGTTTCCTGTCTCCTCAAGGGGGGGGAGGGTAGTCACCAAATCATCTTATGCGTTTTTTGATTTGACGATTTTTACGTTAGGAAGCAATTATTATTAGCATAAATATCACATTCCCGGTAAACTATCCTTGTCGACCCTCTATC
This sequence comes from Unio delphinus, assembly GCA_029339505.1. Lineage (NCBI taxonomy): Eukaryota > Metazoa > Mollusca > Bivalvia > Unionida > Unionidae > Unio > Unio delphinus. The sequence continues at coordinate 17,337,613 of JAQISU010000029.1, read as the reverse complement.
CATGAAGTCTTTACATTCATAAAGAATGCTAACTGCGGGAGTCGGACGACTGATCCATTTGCGACAAGGTGAAATAGGAAGCTGTACATCTTTGAATCGCCAGTTGAGAACCCCGAAGTACGTCCTGTGCATACAGTCGATCAGTTGCGAGGAGGATGTAGGCTTTCTGCAACACTCCAGTTTTGGTACCCAACGAATTGAGAACATGCGGGGTCAGAACTGCAAGCTTATTTTGATAGCCCCTCTTTTTGGTAACTGATCTGATCTAGAGACCTCGGCCCATGAAGATTTCAGAAGCGCTGAATCGTCCACAGCAACTGCAATCAATGGCGTAGTCTTCTTCACGCTTGACTCTTGTTCGGACAGCCTCGCGTAAGAAGGGATATAAACCTTCGTCTGTTTTTAAGATTCTTACGAGCAAGGAGGCTGGTTGATGTGGATTGCTCAAGAATCAATAAGATCGTCTCTCTCTAATTTAAAAAGACATTTTTACTGACAATGACCATAATTGCCATCATGAACTATTGTTCCATATAAGATGTGTTTATTGCTGATGCAATATTGCTTGAAACAAAGACTGATCTGACGAGTTAGCGATTTTTTATATATAGATCTATCGCAATCCATCAACCTTATTGCAAACTGTAATCTATCCTAGTTGTTTTACCTGACTCGATTCTAATAACTCAAACCCTTTCGCACACACGTTGAAGCTATTATACTATAAAATGTTTTCTGATAGCATTAACGTCTACAGAGTTGACCAGATAACTACGTACCCTTTGCGTTGACCCGAACTTTCAGTTCAGATCGGATTGTTCGGCTGTCATCCTGATGAAACCTAAAGTTGTAGCCAAATTTAAGTCGCCATCAGATGCAACTACACCTCTCAACTTTCATTCCCTTGCAAGGGCACTTGCAGCTCACAGAACACATTGACTATAGTTCTTTTTCCGCATGAATGATTTGAAATTGATCTTGACGAAATGTTCGACTTGGAGAATTTGCTCTCTCTCTCTCTCTAAATCCACATGTAACGCGTCCGTTCGCTCGAAACATCTATATCCCAGATTGTAATCAAATATTGTACCGCACAGTAGATCAACGTCAAGCGCATTTAAATTTTCCTAGTCTTTACAATACCGAACGAAATTGTGTTTGAATGAATCAAACGGCAGTTTGGGTGAAATCATTCAGTATGTAACTATGACAGTATTCTTTCGAATAGCCTCCACAGGTTCTAACCCAAACGGGTGGGGGTGTGGTAGATTTTATTAGCAACTGATTTTACCACAGCACATGGCAATAAGTGATATTTGACGAATTCGCTGACGTTTCAACGACACCTTGTCCTTTCAATTCATCGCACAGATCATAGTCGTATCGTACGTTTCATATTATCATAATTTAACTCGAATGAACCACGCGCTAGCAACCATGAAAGAACCTTAAGATCGGAAAGTGCATTCTTAATATTACCTCATTTTATGATCCATCTTGTGGAATATTCCCCTACTCATGATCACACGATTGTGTTGAAATCACAGATACATTAGCACGTTTGCACACGCGTATAAAGCTTGATGATTTGTAGGTGATGTCAGATCCATAAAATAGACCATCAAGATTCTTTAGAATCGAATCGTATATCTTAAAATTTCATGTAGCTTAATTATTGTTTTCGTGTGAAATTCCCCTTACTCACAAATGACTCATTTCCGTTACGGCTCCACGATCATTTTCAGAATCAAGCACAGCTGCTAACCCGATAGGGTACCAGCAACTATGCAATTTTGCATGACAATATAGTTGTTCTGGTCAAACTGCGTTGTCGACATTAGCACTGAGGACGCTTGCACTAATCCGTGTGTTGACGACACGCCCGTAAGAAAATCTGTGTTATGTGACATCCGAACTAAACCTGGGATGGCTCTGAAAATGTCATACTTATTCTCTAACAATTTTAAATGACTTCGGTCACCCTAGATTGCTCACGTTATGGCATGACAAAGGCATCGGCGTTAATGACCTCAGAGGCTCCATTGACTAATTTTGATTTCCTTGTTGTGCGAAAGTCTGTCAACATTTATAATGTGTCTATATGCGAAATAAATTTGTATCAATGATCTCATGATAAAATGAAATTGGAATTTTTATCTTGGATTCATCATCACGGTATTGGCTCAATATCGTTTGCTTTTCACTTTTACGGACTTGCGCCACCGCTGTTAGTTATTTACCCCGAGGTGCATTGGTACCATAGATGGCCGATGTGGTCTAAAGCGCTCTCACTACACTGTATGACCGAGTAGTTTCAAACTCTCTCACTGCCATTTCACCTCAGCTTGCTTGGGTTCGAGTCTCAAATTCGGCAATTGTGGGTATGTGAGAAAGCCTGCCAATAGCTTCTCGTGGGTCGGTGGTTCTTTCTCTTGGTTTATCGGGTTCTTCTTCCACCATTAAAACTGGCTGCCGTGTATAGCCTATCGTGCGCTGACAATGGCGTTAAACCCAACAACAACAACAAGCTGAGGTTCAGTACAACATCAGCTATTTTATTCTCCCGCTGAAAAACTCGGATGGACTTACCAGTATGTGTTAATCTTGCTGTCAAAGCGGTGCATGCACTCAAAAATTCAGCTGCAGCGTGTGTTCCTTTTACATTATCATGTAGAAAATACATGTAATATTATATGAAATACATATTAACATTTGTGGAAGCTGTAAATAAAGAAAGACCGAACGTTTCCCTGACTGGATCTGACTGGGTTTGATAATACACTGAATCTGACTGAGTTTACCAGCCGCATTGATGTTGACCTGGGAGAGATTGATATTTTCCAAGATCAAACCGGAAAACGTAACGTTGACATTTAAAGATGTCCTGAAGATGCAATACGTAGTCACGAAACCTTAGTCTTATTCAATGAAATGGGTCAGAATCAGAGACACTGGTTTGTCAGCAGCTTTGAGAAAGTATTATATTGATTTATCTGAAGCTGTTGTGGAACAATGCTTGTTTGCGAACATTACACAACTGACGTTACCACGAGATATTGTAAAAGCATGGGGTCCAGTCAAAGAAATACTAGTCACTGCAAGAATGATAACGTCAAATCTACCACCAAAGATCGACTTACAGTCAATACTATTATGGATTATTTTGACTGACTTAAACGCCACATCTTAAATGTGAGATAGTCTGAATTGTATGTATTTTTCTTAAGGATGTTTCATATCGAGTGGTGCGAATTGGAAATATTGATAAATGCTATTCGGTATGGTGGACATGCTGAGCACATGCCAGATGTGATATTGATAACAAATCTTGTACATCTCAGTAGCGAGGCAGAGTTAGACACTCTGTTGGCGGAAATGAAAAGGCACCGCGCTCAGATACGCATCCAATGCATGTATCGGAAGTGAAGATAGAGTAAAGGTCTCCATGTGCACTAAGGTGCCTAGTAATAAATACACTTATGCGGCTACACTCGTACTGTTTCGGGACTTGGAAGCATGATTATTACTAGTATGGTTTTATACCCATGGTGAATGACAACATATGATTGGTTACTGGTCTAGGTTCAAATCGACTACCCAACGTGACTCTCCTCTCAGGTCCGCGTCTCAATAAATTTGCTCAGGGGATTAGTGCGTAAACTTGTGTATGATATGAGGACAAAGTCATAGGGGCTAGACGAGTACAACCTAGATCAGTAACAACAATCTAAAACTGCACGTATCATGGTACTATATCTTATCTATGTTTATAACCTTAAATATTGTCATCAGAATCGTCGTAGATTAACATATTTGACACTTGTACCATATATGCTAGGCTAAAGGCCGATTGTTTGGGACTCGTAATATGTCTGTGATGTACACGGACTCGTACGGTGTGTTCCACGTAGTTATAAGATTCGTTAGTGACGATGATGTAGATGTGAACTGTGTGAGGCTGATCAATTAGAGAACCTTGAACTGGCTATTTACTATGTAGATGCTGTGAGATATATTCTTCAGAACAAACTGATTAAGGAATTGACAGCGCTTGTAAAATAACTTGATTTCTAAATCATTTAAAACAAAAGCCTTTAATTAGACCACAACAATTAAAGCAAGAATATTGTCGAAAGGCATGCAGTCTTCCAAAACCGAGCATCTTACACAGTATAATATTAATACATATTATCATCTTAAAAATGCTCAGTAAGAACTACAATCGATTAGAACAACGCTGAGAAGAAATGTGGTGGGTGCATTGGGTCACTTCTAATTAATACCCTTACTCCACCCTATCTCCATACCCAACCGCCATCGCACTTTTGCAACACGCTCATATACAGTAAGGGCCCCGCATGGCCGAGTGGTCTAAAGCGTTCACTGTTACGGATCACTGCCATCTCACCTCTTTCTGCGTGGGTTTGAGTCTCAGTCTCACCTAATGGGTGTATGTGAGAAAGCTTGCCAGTAGCTTCTCGTGGGTCGGTGGTTCTTTCCGGGGCTTTCCCGGGTTCTTCCCCCACCATTATTACTGGCCGCCATGTATATCTTATGCTGAAAAATGGCGTTAAACCCTACAACAACAACAATCATATACAGAACGTTCATAGACTCAGAAACATACGACCAACTAGGATGAATGAAAGTACCAGCAATAGCTTCAAACCTCAACACAGACCATTCGCTTCGATATTAGGTTTGATATAAATATAAGCAAAAGCTCACTATCCCACAAACAGAAATGCATACACAAATTGATCAGGTTAATGCTTTTAAAACACTGCTTCTAAGTTAAAATGATTTATTTAAAATTTGTAATCTAAATATTCATCTGAGGAAATCAATTGCACGGTATGATTCTAAGTATAAGTTACATACAGTACTGAAAAAAGCGGGTGTAGGAACTCAATATTTAAACATAACAGCAAGTGAATATGTGTACTGGAATGAACATAATTTATTATTGAAACATTCAAAATTTCAGACGCGCTCTTGCTTAAAACACATTTAGATTTTATGAATATTTAAGTGATTTGATCGATAACCTATATTTATGAACAGGATTTTTATGAATTGTCTTGATACACCGACGCAATTCAAGTTACAATGCATGTTTTGATCAAAGATAGATGGAGCGGCTACATATTTTTCCAATACCTATAACCATTTTACTATATGGAATTCCATTAATTTCTTGACTATGAGATCAAATCTCAGAAAAATTATGGTTCCATAATTGCCTCGAGTAATACAGTGCTATCTAGTTTATTCAAAATGACCAGTCGCATGACAGTATTAGGTGGTGAGTGAAAGACCAACTACTGTAAAGTTGGTGAAACAAATGTACAAGTTTATATTATAACGAAATAGTCTATAGCATGGCACATTTGATGTCATGTCTTCAAGGTCAAAGACACGGGTGAATAGTTCAGTTCACAGTCACACTTGCCCTGGTGCGCTCTAACTTAACAATTAGTTAAGGTACATGGATGAAGTTTTGTATCACTATATATCATCAATACAAGGTATGTATATACTTCATTTAGAGATATACCGTCAAGGTCACAGGTCAATGGTTTAGTTTGAATCACATTTGCCTTTTTACTTTCCATTTAACAACTGTTTGAGATATATGGATCAATCTTGGCATGCTTGTATAATATCACTGCATTTCAAACTCTTTTCCTCAGGGTTCGGGTCCCCGATTGGCTGAATGGTCTAAAGCGCTCACTGTTACGGATCACTGCCATCTCACCTCTCTCTGCGTCAATTCGAGACTCGGCCTCAGCCAATTTGGGTGCGTGAAAACGATTGTAGCTTGTGGGTCGGCGGTTCTATCTGGGGTTTTCCGGGTTCTTCATCAGCTTTTAATACTGGCGCCAAGTATAGCCTATCTTGTGCTTAAAATTGGCGTTAACCCTACAACAACAACAACAACACATCCTCAATGTTCAGGTCATATATCAATATATTAATGTTTCTTTAATTCAGGTTTTCTTTCCAAAATGATTTTAAGGAACAGGGATCAACAACTTTACATTACCACTATATGCGGAGTTGATTCGACTAACTCCTATCCCTACGCCACTCCCGTTATCACCCAAGTTAGATAAGAAACTATGGAAATAACAACAAACGCTTCAGTAAGTTTTTATATGAGAAAGAATGCTATTTATATGTTATATTATAGTTCCTAATTATATTAACACCGGAACTTAATTTTAAAAAAAACTGGAAATATATATTTAATAACTGTATGAGCGTCTCAAGGCATGATGAATCGATCTTATTGTGTTATTTGCCCACCCTTCGGTCTCCTAGCATCTACGTGCGAACAGCACAACTTAAATTATTTCTGATTTTTATCATATTTAGTAGCAGTGTACGTCTTAACGAATAACTGGATCAGTGTGAAGAACAACACCTTTTCACATCATTTATCAGTTTTGACCCAGTGAAGACAGAGTTGCTGTGAATGCAATAACCAAGAATGTACCAATCTTGATTTAGCATGGCAACGACCTTAGTTAGCACAAAGTCTTCTAGTAGTCTGAAAATGTATGGAGTATACGTCGTATTAGAAAAGATAATATTTTCTGAAATTTATAATGTACCTTTGTCGCTGTTTGTTACTTATGTTTTTATTCTTCAACATTGACAGTAGTGTATGTTAACTTTCTAGATAATACTTATAGCGGGTTGTGATTATTTCCTTGAAGGTCAATATATCGTATACCAACGGTCCTTGCATTAAGTGCTTCCTTCTTTACATGTCAGCCTCTTTATTGTTGTGTACTTTTGTTACTACGGCAGTCTCAAAGGGTAGAACTTACGATTGTATCTTCCACTGTTAGTGGGACATCATTAAACCTCATTGCAATATTTTATGACATAAATAGTCAGATGGCATATATTTTAATACGTTGGAAAATACTAAACACATTTTTCAGGACATATTGCAATATTATTTACAGGCATCATGCATTAATTTGAAGATGCCTCTTTTGTCAAACTCTGTCAAATGTTCTTTCTATTCAACCATATATATTGTAACCATCGTCGTACATCGGCTAAACGTACACATTGAAGTTGTTTTGTTTGGGAAGTACGATATCACTTTTGATCTCATCCATAACCCGCAGCATGGACATGATGGAAGTTAAAATGCTATTCATGAGGGTTCGCTTCAAATAAGTGGTCCTCTGTTCAGCGATACTACTCTTCGTTTCTTGAGCATTGAAGATTTATTGGTGTTTCCTAGAAGCCACAGAAATAAGTGTCAAGGGTGAGAGTTGTAAAATGGTGAATTTTGTCTTGCTTTCCTTTTCACGTCTGTCTTTTCTTTGTTTCGTATCTGGTTCTGATGAAGAAAAAATTGACATCATTTTTTTTACCCAAGCTATTATTTCGTTTCGTCGAAGAGTTGGAAAAGTAATAAACAAAGATGCAGAGGCAATCGGAGTGAGGATGGGAGCCGACGGAGTTTGAAATAATTATCGTTTGTCCTCTTCCTTTCATTGCATCTATGTGGCTTCTTCTGTCTTAGTCACTATGAGTGGTTGGATTTTCATGATATCCTTGAAAGTAGAAACGATAGAAATCAGCCAGGTTAAACCACCAGCTGTTTTCCTTTGTTTAGTATTTTTATTCTCATCTTATGCGAAAGAATGTTTCAATGTTTTCAATCCGCAGCTTGCACAAGGGTACTGGCTATTTCAAGACATTCAAAAAAAAAAAAACATTCAGATACAGTAACGATGACTCCAGTCAGTAGCTTGGATTTCGTCAGAATCAACAATACATCCCAACGTTTGGCTAAATGAAGAGGCAGTACTTAATGTTTCCTTTTTTAGATGACATGCTGGAAGAGAGGTTATGTGCACTGACTTATTTTCGTTCAGGAGAAAAATACACCGACACGATTCGCTTGGACCACGATTTTTTATACTGGAATTCGTCTCCATGATCGTCAGAATATTGTATCAATTTCAAGACGAGCATCACTCAACAAAGTATTAGAGGCTAAAAACGACACTCTCACCGAGGTACAAGTTTTTATGGAGTACTGTTGCGTCCGAACAAGAGTGCCTTTCATTCAGGTAGGAAATAATTCTTTCTGTTGTTTTTTTTTTCTGTGGATGTGCACAGGCCGTGGCGCTCATCGTCATCTTTTTTGAAATTCTTTCAACATGACTTTATATGGGTGGTCAGCAGTGGATAAGGATCCCATATTAAGAGGAACTAAAATGATGATAACTGAAATCTCTGAGTTTCGAATTGATTTGTGTTTGGTTTGAGTATCGATTCTCGGATTTTTCAGCTGTTTAGTTTGATGATGCATGTGGATCACGCCTTGAAGTGACGTGCTGTCAAAGTAAAACAGCGTAAGACTTATTTGACATTGGCTTATATCGAATGGGCAAGAAGGCGTGTATTTGTGACTAATGCCTTCTAGATCATGAATCAATTTGTCTGAAATATATGATTAAAAAGAAGACTATCGATGACCGTTGGACAGAAAAGGAGTGTTGGATGTTTTACGCCGAAGTATACATATATATGATTGGTCCTAATTCTTGGCACCTATTGGGAAACATATCGGTACAAAATCTCAAATACTCGGGAATGGTAGGATTTACATCGTTTAGGAAATATCCACGTGGTGTTTGAGTGGCATCGTCGTACACATTATTCAACCAATGAGCTCCTAATTGTTTAGCTAACACTTGTAATTTATATGGTACGATGTGCTTTACTTTGTAGAAACAAAGTTAGTATAATTTAAATGATACTGGCATTACGTGTAAACCAAATTTTCCTTCGTATTGACAAATGTGATACGTGTTAATGTATTTAGTTAAATATCAAGGTCCCCTGTAAAAAATCGACCATATTTGCACATCCAAACAATGAACACACATGGGTATTGTTTTTCTTCTTCTCGTTGTGATTTGTCCAAGTAGTACAAGTGAGTAACATTCGTTTCTTCGTTCTCATAATAAACTAACACGAGGATCCGGTGTTTTGACGTTCGATACATCAAAGTTTCGGCAATGCGTCTAAACTCGGAGTCGGTTTTGAAACGTTGATTGCACTAGCACTCTGACGTTTCTACCATTCGGTATTCTTGTTGTTCTAACATCAAGCGTCACTCAAAGATTTTCTCGTACAATTGCTCCATGGTGTACTCTGAGAGGTAACATATGGGTATCAGATGGGGTACATATTAAATAAGCAATCCATGAAATGTGTAGACAATGTCTGTGTCTTCTAAATCTCAACTATTTAGATTTTTAATTTTCTTTACATCACCCTCTCTATCATGCTGGGTCCATCTGGCTTCTCTTTTGCACAAGCAAAGTAACCTGTAAGCAGCGAAAAGTTTGGGCAGACTATTGACGGCTGATGAACATGGCTATTTGAGCGCACATGACTGTTGGCGTGTTCTTGGTCATGAATTTGTTGCTGTAACCTAATGAGCACGCTTTGGCGATGTTTCCTTCAAAGGTTCCATATTTCCGTGCTCCAGAAGAATAACCGAAAGCTTCCTCTACAGTATCGTAATAGCAATAGTTCAACATTTCTACCTAAAACCAAAGGTGTTAAATGCATGAGGAGGTTATCAAGCGTAGAATGGGTCTCGATCTTCGGTGTGCTTATTGTCAGATTTGTATGACTGAACTTCGGGCAAATGCGGAAGCATAACATTTTTAATTGACTTTCATATTGAAATGTTTTGAAAACTATCCATTGACCATCTCTGTCATTACAACATAATTAGGCATTTGACTCAAATGCACGGCCAAAAAACTCAACGACTCTTGTTACGTATATTTGATTTAAATTATTTATTTTTAATTGTCAGATCCAAATTTGTCATTTTGGGTTTAAAATTCATTAATTGGGAGATTATTCTAGAAAAATCTCTATGACCTTTGTTTTTGTAAACAGCAAGTATTGAACTTGCCTGTTGACCTCATTTCTGCCTTTGCTTCAGAGAGTGTCAACAAGCTTCTAAAACGATTGGCTGATTTCAAGGACATGGCTGAATTTCTGATGATTTTCATGGGGGAGTACGTGACTTAGTGAAGGTAGCCTCTTTCTATGACCTTCCAGAAAATCACGTGATCCATTGTTTACGTAAAACAAAAAAAAAACAGGTATTTAAATTACTGTTTGGGAGAGAACAATTCAGTAGAATATCTGGGCTTTAGAGTACTTGTTGTGTTTTGAGTTGTATTTGAATTTTTGTTGATTCGTTGGAACAAGAGGAATTATTTTATTTATCTGGAAAAGAACATGTGCTCATAGATTTTCATTTCGATTATTATAAAAAAAAGAACTGCATCGCGTGACATTGTCAGCCATTTTGGATTACATCGTCAAGATTCGAACCATGGAACTATTAGAACAATTATTTATCAGGACTCTTGCAATTCCATTCGTGGATTTTTTTGTGAATTATATATTGGATCAATGATGGATTTGATTCTCTAAAACCGTACTTTTAAATATTTTCTTTTATGAAAATAATTGTACTTAATAAATTTGTTTGTTAACGTTTCACAAGGTTGTTAGTTTTCACTCTTTCTGTGTTGCTGTTATTCGAGCCTAAGCACGTAACATAGAAATTGGTATCTCGTCTCGGGATCGAAATAAATTGGAATTTAAATTTGAATTTCATTTCCACTAGTTTTTGAAAATTTAAATCTTTAGTGAGACAGACAAACTTGTATTAAAATGACATCTAAAGTAGAGATATTTCTTTCTAATCCTACCCATGAGCAATTAGATCTTTTCAAAAAAGATGAGTTGATTCAACTTGCCAGAAAATATGATCTTTCTGACATCAAGGCTTTTTTAACGAAACAAGATATCAAAAAATTTAGGTTCAATATTTGGTGGAACAGGATGTTTTGGAACAACGTGCTTTGATTTTGGTCAGCAAGTCTACATCAGACTCTGACATTAAACTAAAAGAATTAGAATTAAAATTCAAGATGGAGTTAGAGTTGAAGAAGCTGGAATTTCAGAGAAAGGAGAAAGAAAGACAAATTAAATTACAAAAGAGCAGATGCGGATTGATAGAGAGAGAGAGAGAAGAAAGAGAGACAATTACAATATGAAAAAGAGGAGACAGAGGGGGGGGGGGCAATTAGAGTTGAAGAAACTGGAATTTCAGGAAAGGGATGAAGAAAAACAATTGCAATATGACAGAGAGAAGGAAGAAAGAGAATTTCAATTTAAAATGAAAGAATTAGAGCTGGCAAGTGAAAAACTCCACCATACTCCAAATCCAAATTTAAATTTTGATTTAACAAGGAATATTAGATTAGTGCCCCCTTTCAGAGAAAAAGAAGTAGACAAATACTTAATTCGTTTTGAGAAAGTTGCTGAAAATTTAAAGTGGCCAAGAGAATATTGGACCATGTTATTACAATGTAGGGCTAGTGATATTTACTGTTCACTGTCCGTTCAGCAAAGTGGTGATTATGATGTGGTTAAAGAATGCATATTAAGGGGTTTATGAGTGAGTCCCTGAAGCTTATCGACAAAAATTCAGAAATTACAGAAAAGAAGCTGGACAAACTCATATTGAATTTGCTAGAGAAATAGATCAGTTGTTTGATAGATGGTGCTTAGCCAAGAAAGTAGAACAAGATTAACAAAATCTTAAGCAAATTATATTAATTGAAGAGTTCAAAAACTGTGCCCATAGTGATGTTAGCACTTATCTTGATGAGCATAAGATTGAAAACTTGGAAAATGTTGCCCGAGCAGCTGACGAATATTCTTTGACACATAAAGTTCCTTTTGTTAACCAGACCTCTACTCAACAATCTTCTGGCAGAAAAGTATTTCCGCCTAATTCAAGCCCTTCTAAAACTCAAACTAACACAACTTTCAAAAATCAGACTTCAGAGATGTTTGATTCTAGATCCTTGTCTCTTCCGACGTGTACCTATTGTAAGACAAAAAAGGACACGTTGTTTCTGATTGCTAAAAATTGAAAAATGGGCATCAGAATCAAGACAGACCTGTTCCAAATGCTCTTATTTCCAAGAGGTCAAGGTCACAGTCATGTATTGAAAGCAATACATTTGTTGGGTTAAATAAATCCCAGTCTGATTTTATTATGGAGAATTATGAACCATTTATATCGAAGGGTTCTATATCACTCTTGGGTGATTCAGCAAATCCCACCCCTATTAAAATTTTAAAGGACACAGGAGCTTCTCAGAGTCTTTTATTGTCAGGTACTTTGCCTTTTTCTGAGAAGTCTTCTTCTAATGAGAGTGTTCTTATTCAAGGAGTAGAGTGTGGCTTCGTTAATGTTCCTCTCCATTGTGTAAATTTGTCATCAGACTTAGTGTCAGGACCTGTGACAATCGGAACAGTCTCGGTTTTACCCATTGAGGGCATCCATTTATTGCTAGGCAGCGACTTAGCTGGAGACAAGGTTGTGGTTAATCCACTTGTAACTGACAAGTCTAATTTGGATCAGAAAGTTGAATTCCCTGATATATTTCAAGCTTGTACAGTTACCAGAGCTATGGCAAAGATCGCTCCTGAGAATGATGTTGAAGAATTCAGCATTCCTTCAGCTGACACTTGTATAGGTCAGGTTTTTGATGAGGTCACTTTTACTCTTAGGTTAGATCAGTCAGAAGGTATTGATCATAGTGATCCTCTTGTAACAACTCATTCTCTTTATTCTAATCAGGTTGATAGTCTTGAGAATGATGTTGGTGAAGCCAGTATTCATTTTGCTGACACGCGTATGAGTCAGGCTTTTGATGAGGTCACGTTTACTCCTTGTTTGGATCAATCAGAAGATATTGATCACAGTGATCCTCTTTTAACAACTAATTCTCTTTATTCTAATCAGGGTGATACACGACAGTCACCTGTCGTCGAACAGGAAAAAGATCCTGAGATCTCCTGTTTGTTTCAAAGGGCCATAAGTAAGACTGAAGCCACTGAAGTTCTTGTCTGTTATTTCATTAAAAATGGAATTCTTATGAGAAAATGGAGACCTCTCGAGGTACCTGATGGTGATGAGTGGTCGGTGAACTATCAAACAGTAGTTCCAAAACCTTACAGACAGGAAATACTTAATCTGGTCCATGAAACTCCTTTGGCTGGTCATTTAGGGATTAATAAAACTTATCACAAGATCTTGACTCACTTCTATTGGCCAAAAATCAAAGTGATGTCAAATACTGTAGATCTTGTCATACTTGTCAAATGTTAGGAAAACCCAATCAGAAGATACCTAAGACTCATCTGCAACCTATCCCTGCGTTTGACAAACCATTTAGTAGAATTATGGTAAATTGTGTAGATCCCATACCTAAGACCAGTCAAGTAACCAATACCTGTTGACCATAATGTGTGCGTCAACACGGTTTCCAGAGGCTATTCCGTTCAGGAATATAAAATATAAAACAACAGTAAAAGCTTTGATAAAGTTTTTTAATCAGGATGGCCTTCCCAAATCTATTCAGTTTGATCAAGGTTCAAACTTCGTGTCAGGAATTTTCCAGAAAGTTATGAATGAATTGGGCATTCAGCAATTTAAGTTAAAAATGAAAATATGGTTTGAAAGAACTACAAGGGAGATAACTTTTGAGTCTGATAATGGAGTTGTGTTACTCGATTTCATTCTTCTTACTTTTCTTCAAATTAGATATTACGGTTTTTACAAAGTTAAGAAGAAAATAAATTTGTTACATTATAGTATTAGTGCTCCTGGGATCTAAATAAATTATAGGAGTACCAGTATATTGAAAGTGCCGTCCACCCAACGCTCCAGCTGCTTGCCTTGGACGTGGATTGTGACGTTTGCAAAGATTGGGATGGGTTACTTCCAATATTCCAATATATTAATTAAAATTTTTGGGAAGTTCCACCCTGGCTCGTGAAGTTATAAAGTTAAATTAATAACGAAATAGATGTACAGATCTGAGCCCCCAGTCAGCACTGCCGACGGTTAGATTATATAGAACACGAAGATGAAATTCAAAACAATAACAATTTAATAAAGTCGATAATTTTAAATGATAAACACAAGTGATAGCCTACTTCATCTCGTGATTTTCAGTGTGAGTTCGATTTTCCCCTGGCCTTTGGTTCTAGTCATCTCTTTATTTCGTTCCTCCCACTTCTCCTGCACTTCACCTCTCCCGACTTCTCTCCTTCCTTCTATTTCTTCCGTCTCTCTATCGGAGACTACTGGGACTACTGGGACCATTATCACTGATCTGTCCCTCGAAGCTTCCTCTCCCGATTCCTCTCCTTCCTTCTCTTTTCTTCCGTCTCTCTATCGGAGTCACTGGGACCACTATCACTGGTCTGTCCCTCGAAGCTTCCTTTTAGAAGCTACACTTAGAATCCAGTCCTAAGGTTTTTTCCCGCCATAACGCACAGCTGATCGGAGTTGCTATCTGCTGGCAATCTCTCTAACGAACTATAGCGAACTAAATATTGCTGGCAGGTCTAAGGATATCATACTTATCCCATATCAAGGTCCCGCTCCAGTCTCGATTCTGATTGGGTAGCGCTGGGGCCCTGTCCAATCGACTAAGCGACCAGTTCAACCTGGCTGTCAATCTGCGTATCAAGAAGATAAGGCACGTCCATTTCTTCTGGCAACTTCTTTGATCTACACAAGCGTTTCCATACCAAGGTAATAACTGCGCTTCTGACGGCCTTGGTCGGGCTTCTCACCCTAGGCACGGCAAACTTACGTAAAGGATAGTGTTAGCCTGCGGTCATGTTTAACATTAAACAGTGGCTTGTCCGAATTACTTTGATTATACATGTTTCTAATTTAATTTTGGGTCGGGAAAAACGCCACATGGATGGTATCGCGTATGGCTGACTTCAATGGTGATATCACTATCTTCGTTGGACCCATTGTTTTCTTATTGCCACCCTACATGCATCTGTATTTACCGATGTCTGGTTGTGACTGGATACTCTGACAAAGCTAAAGCCAGTATTCATTGTCACACTGCCATGCTAACGTCTGCACTTTGCTTCTGGTAGACTTGTATGCATACATAGTCCGACGGTGGGGGATCGTTAGTATTCCAGGTTAGCACTGCGACGCTCTTCTATGACTGCCATGCGTGTGGCATAGTTAGCCTGAAACAATTCGTTATTCTTTTTAAAGTCCCGTGTGGCTGTGCTGTACAGAGTCTCTCAGTTCATCCTATTTCTATTTCGCACTACCTTTGAGAGATTTGAAATCAAACGTCTTGGATAAAGCATAAGTAAATTCCCCAGCCTTTCTCTGGATATGACGTCTTAATCATGTTCATGTGGGGTTTACCCTCTTTCCTTGAGCAGTGTATCTTTTTTGGCTGAAGCTTCAGTTTGCAAGACACCAGCGAGTGGTCTGTGTCGCAGTCAGCGCTGTGGAAGGTATGGATAAGAAACACACCGTTCATGGCAGACCGTCTCGTAATGATTCAGTCCAGTTGGTGTCAGTGTTTGGATCAGGCATGTCTCTAAGATACTTTATGTTGTGGCCTTGTCTGAAAGAATGAACTCGTGATGCTGAGGTCGTGATACGAGCACATCTCTAGGAGTCGCTGTCTATTCTCATTCATCTTTATAATGTCAAACTTTCCAAGACAGGAAGGCAAAAGTAATAGCAGCATCCACCCTAGCTTTGTAGTCGCCCAGTAATATCCAGTTATTTTCCTTTGGAATGTTGTCAATGAGCTAGTTTTAATTCATCGTATAACTTTGGTATCTGCTATGGCTTCTAGTTAGGGTACGTAAACGCAGATAAGGTTGACATGCTCGGTTCTGGTGTGGATGACGAGAAAAAAACAGCCTTCCGTTTCCTTTGTGGTAAGGTTTGGTCATCACCAGCGGAGCGTTCCAGACGGCGAATCCAACACCAAACTCTATGGCTTCGTCAGAGCTTTTTCGTTGCAGACTGGAATGTAGTGTTCTTTTCTGAGGGATCCAGATTCTGGTAATCGTGTATCCTGTAATGCATTTATGTCGGCCTGGATACATGTAAGTTTGACATTGAAGACTTAAGTCTTTCAAACATTGCTGATTGCCTGGAGTTTCTCTGAGAGTTCAGTCAGCATGGTATCAATATTCCATATACCTAACTTGAGGACTTGAGGTTTCCTTCATGGTTTCTGTGTGTTATTTCTTGGTGCACTAAACCTTAATATAACAGACGAACTGTGGCGGGACGGCACATTATTGTCCGAGGGCTTGAAGCAAGCGGTTCAGTTAGACCTCTTGGTCTCTCCCGCCATCAGAAGCAACCCCTAGCGTCCAGCTCAAGCCAATCGAACGATGACGTATAATCGATAAACTGCTGCTTCCCGTACTGTGTCGACGCTGTAAAGGGAAGATGTTAAACACTCCCCAGTGTAATATGGAGAATCATGTGTTGCCCATGAAGGTGATTCCCCCTCTCCACGCAACGGATGGATCCCAGGGAATTGACAATCCGATAAGTCATGTCACCAGTTTTGTCGCGAGAGGCGCCGAGATGACACTGAAAACAATGCCATGTCGCCTTAGGTACACCTTCTCCGTCTTTTCTGTTAGGGTTTACTCCCTTAGTCTTTCCCATGAGAGGGTATAGTCGCAAGGCAGAGTTTACATTATCTTCAACGGGCAAGCACCCAAGGTTAACGAGCCATCTCTGCATGAAATGTCTGGTATATACAAATATAGTGACTTGCTCTAGGAGTATTATTTCAACTCCCCAACGGTCTAGATAGACGATTCAATATAGCTCGCGGTTCTGGTCAGATATCTGGCATAAAAGACCGCTACTAAGATCACACATTTAAAGAGAATAAAATTTATGTATTTGCTTTAGAGACAACGGACTATTCGTCCGTGCGAAATACAAGTCCCGATATGTCTTATATCTGTTAGGAGAAAGAACATTGGGCTTTAGAATGAACACAACATCAAAAGTAAGGACACAAAGAAGAAATAAGAGAATGAAAGGTCAATATACTTGTTAACATTGTCAAGAGTACGGAATGCTTCAATAAACAAAAATGAAATACAAGAAGCAAGAAGAGGAAGAGACGAACCCTTAAGAAATTTAAAACCCAATCCTGTCAGAAAATCCAAGAACTCTTGGTCACGAGATGAAACAAAGAAAGGTGAGACAAGCAAAGAATGAAAAAGAAAATAAACTTGAATGATGTGTGGCGAACTTTTCATCTTAATTTCAAGAAAGAGAATAGAGAACTTAAATGAATCCACTATATAATGCAATGTGTGTTCCTGGGTATTAAGTGCTATTCCGTAATTGTTTATGCTAAAACGTATAAAAATGACTATTATTCCCCACAAACTTTGCCTTTTTGACCAGGACAGTGATATTTGTACCTATTTCCATTGGGAAAAAACGGGCTAATTCGTCTTTTCTTTCACATGAACTCGGACAAAAACAACATATGAATAAAAATTAACGCTTTATATAGTTAAGTAATACAAATATGACCACTACAAAAGAATAGTTGTTCGATATTTATGATAATACTGCAATTGTGGCATTCATGATTGACATTCACGAATCAGCCCCCAAATCTTGTCTCCATCAAATTTTCGTTATACTTTCCTTCGTCGCGGCATTCAATATCCACTATGTTCTAACGCATTAGATTTTAATCGGCTTCATCGACAGAGCAACCGTGTTTTGCTGCGCCTAACCACTATTCGCTTTCGAAAAACACAATGATTTAAGGCGCAAACATTGGTACAATTTATCATTAATGGTAACTGTCAGTCTTATTGTAAAATACATCACGGAATGTTTGGATGTAATATTTTGTCTCCAGTTCACTCTTGTGATATTATTATACAAGATGTATATTTTGACAATGGAATGTGTATATTTGAAAGTCGTATTTTTTTAAAGAAGGAACATACCATTATATTTCTTTCTCTATCAATATATCGATCTCTCTCGATCGATCGATCGATCGATTTCTATGTTCTCAAATGCCAAAACACATCTACTAAAACGTTAGAATCTTACAAACTGATTTAGATGGATTCCTAATGGCATCTTTACCGGATATACCACAAGAAATATGACATTATTCACAAAAAATAATACTTTAGTTCTGTACTTTTACATGTGTATATTTTTAATATAGTTGAACGATTCCTCTTCAATTGTTGAATATAAATGCTGAGTTTATTTGTGCTTGTGGATATATCACATATCTTAGATTTATGTATGAGTAATCCTATTATGACGTTTCAATGTGTCACGAAACAATTTGCTTGTATTTAATATACTGTTTCCTGAAGAAAAAAACAACGTCACACTAAAATCACTCTCTCCTTTACAGTGTATATATAACTTGGGTTTAATCCACTATTCCGCACTTTGCACTCTCATTGCAGAACAAACACATGCGTTTAGGGGTGAAACATTTGTCGGCGTTTGACCTCTTTCGAGTTGATTTAAGAATGCGTTAGAAATAGACTTTTCGGGGTATTCCTATGTTATGCACGTCATCATATTTATCCGGTTCTACATTTTGTTTTAGTTGTCTCGAAATGCCAAAGTTAATCGTGGAAACAAAACTTCCCTCTCGCACAATTCTGGGATTTCAAGAAAATATGTTTTAGTAGTGAATTGTTACAACCGCCATGTCCTTTTATTAAACGCATTGAAGAATTAGCAGCCAAATATAGAAACATTGCTTTAAGATTTTTTTTATAAAAATGGACAATTTGCGTATCTAAAATGAAAGATTTGTTTTTATTATTTCAGACATAAAATCGAAATATTATGCTTAATAAAGTAGAGAGGGTTAGAGTTGTACTGGATGTGTACCTTGAACATATTTGAATGAATAAAATATTTGTCGCAAAGTATCAGAGGGATGAAGATCAGGTATTATAATTTTCAAACTTTTAGTTGCTACATCCATGCTTTGATCGAAAAGCCTTATTCTAAGTTTGAATCGTGCCACAATTACGATCCAACGCTAGAATGATGCTATGTTGCTCTGATAAAGAGGGGTAAAAACGTATTTTTAATAAATTCTCTCGGTATATATATATATATATATATATATATATATATATATATATATATATATAGAGAGAGAGAGAGAGAGAGAGAGAGAGAGAGAGAGAGATAGATAGATAGATAGATAGATAGATAGATAGATAGATAGATAGATAGATATATATATATATATATATATATATATATATATATATATATATATATATATATATATATATATATATATATATATATATATATATATATATATATAATACAGTCTAAGATATAAGATCTAAATAAATTCATCTAACGTTAAAGTCGGAGTCAAATTTAGCGTGAGCAATTTGTGATTGTGACAGTTTAGTACTACAAGATACATTTGTACTAAACTCTGCATAATATAATGACGCCGTAAATTATCGTTACATCAGGAAATAGTATTAGTATGGAGTCACATATCCATTTTGTTGGCTTAAACAAAACCATTAATCTTAAAGAAATTGATACAATTATTCATGCTGATTCCACTGTAATTAAATTGCAGAATGATATTTGTAGCCATTTGTCATTTAAGCGTGTGATATGATGTATGTTGTATTTCAATACAATGTTATTGCTATTGAACATAATACAATTAGATGGAGACATTTCCTTAAGGTAGCCAGGTTGTCAGGAGCACGAGTTGCAAGTGCACGTGGAAATTTCTGATCTTTCTTACCTTTTATAAAAAGATCTATTTTCAATATTTGCATGTTAAAATACACAAGTAAAACGTATATTTCTATCCGCCCCGATACTTGATATACCCACTCACCCATGCACACACACACACACATACACACACATTTACAAACACTTACTGCTCATACACACGTTTAAGAACGCTTACACGCAAATACGAATATGCAAAATATTCAGTCAAACTACGCCCATTCGAAGAAATTATGCATAAGGTAGTTTGCAGCTAAGATACAGGCGAAGAAGTATACATTATAAATTACTTCACGTCTAATTTATTTTCAATTAGCATATAAACATGACACGGAAATGGAAACATTAAACTTGTAATCAATATTTAAATTTAGAGATATATTATTGATTGAAATACAAAGCTTATTAAATATTATTCAAGCAAAACCGTCAGGTAAAACGGATAGACGGGTAAACTACAGGAAAAGCTCGTGGAAAAGAAGTCATACTGTTAGCACGTGCAGCTTGGGGTATCCTTAAACCAATGTTAAAGCCATGTGCTTGATTTGCCAATGCACATAGAAAAATCGGGAGTCATGGCAAACGTATGAAAGGTATTCGTAAAGAAAGGCGGGTTATAGCAACTAAATTTAACTATTTCGCCATTTGGTATTCTTGATATTCTAATATCAGGCGTCGTTCATAGAATTTCTTATACGATTGTTTCATGTTGTACTTTTTGAGGTAACGTTTCCTGTGTTGTTGAGGATACCCGAAGGGGCAACTGTGAAATTAAGCTTCTATGAAATTCGTAGACGATTTTTTCGTCGTCTCAATCCGAACCATACACCGAAAGATTTTCAATTTCCTTTACACCCCTTTTTTTGCTTGTTACATCAGCTGTATTTTCTTTCATACAATAACGCAAGTAATGCAGAGCTTTGAGAAACTATCGACAGACTTTATTGCGCAGCGAAATGACGTAAATCCCCCAAGAAACAACCACCATTTAATTGTACTTCAAAACTATGCATGATTTATTTGAAATCTGGCCTTCTTGAAGAGACTTCGTCCCCGGTGCTTGAATTCAAAATCCTAGGTACTAAATATTAATATGTAGCAGCAGAGAGGGTGAACAGACCACGTTTTCAAGCAAAAATAAGGCTTCCAGATCACGTTTTCGAACAAAATATGGCCTATAGATAACGTTTTCGAACAAAATATCAGGTTTCCAACAAATCTCATTTAACCCAAAAAAAAGTCTCCATTTTTGCAAAAACGGAGATTTTACGATTTTTTAATCAATTTTGCTCGCAACGATGTGGTCATCCACCCTCTCTGCTGCTACAGGTTAACAAAAAATAATAAATGATTTGATCAAGTCTTTAGGATCTCACAAACAGATTAATCGCTAACACCTCTTCTTGTAAATCAATCAGATTATTTGACTGGTCGGTGAGTTTGAAATTAATTCTGGTCAATGAATTATTATGGCATCGCATGTAGACAGGATTAATTGGGTTTTCAATAATTAGGAATCCTGGAGGAGCTGTTGGTGCAAACGAATAAAGAATATATCCTTGCTGAGCTTGATTTGATCGTTCGAGATTAATTTGATAGCTTCCTTCGATAACATCGCATACTAAATTGAGCGCAATCACCGATGAAATATTCACGTTGAACGGAGCGATATGCCTACCGCCACCATCTGGGTCATTATTGTGTTTGAGGATTTTTATTTCCGGTGATGCTGTTTTTTTCCACGTATCATGAATTATTTTGAAACCAACATCGATGGCATCATTGAGAAGTTTTTTTAGTTCTGGTACGTTATATCCCGGTAGTTTGAATGTTGGAGTATCTTTAACGGGGATTTTATAGTCTGTTGCAAATCTTATTCTCGATAGGGGATTATCGTCATCTAATATATCCTGAATAATTTTTAGGTTAAATGTTTCCATATCGTCGATAATTTTATTGCATGTTTCTACGACGCTGATAAATTCACCTCGGGTGAGAGAGCCGGATTTAAGAGATATTAACAACAGTGAAAAATCATTATTCATTGCTGTGAAATTTTTAACGATTTTAGGTTTGTCAACAAAATGATGTCCCTCTATTCCCCTCCTCCCCCCCCCCCCCCCCCCCCCGGCTTCTCTTCTCCGGTTTCGTAGTATCCGATACCAAAAAAATCTATAGTGAATTGGTGATCTTTATAACTCTTTATTGGATTATCAGTTTTTTGTGGTTCTGGTAAATCAACGGTTTATCCACCAGGTGGTAATTCAGGCCATCCTAGTACGGTTCTTATCGAGCTGTTATAGATATCTACGACGTATCCTTCTGTGCTTATCTCAATTGCGGATGATAGCGTCGGTTCATGAACTGTTATAGCGATTTTTGATTCTTTTCCAGTAATCGATTTTATTCTACGCGCGAATTCATTATTGATTTGTTCGATTTGGTATGATCCGGTTGGTATGGAAACGACGTTCCAGTCTGGGGTACCGTCGGGTTTATTCTTATTTGCAAACACTAAAGAATTATTGGGTTGTTGACCACCAAATGATTTTGATCTGATATTAGGCCAACTGTGATACATTCGTAGTTTTGCTAGCGCTATCTCCTTCACTGGGACCGGAGAGGGGAAATTCACACTGAATTCTGGATTCGTTGATGTTATTGATATCATGCTTGTTTGTACTGGGTTCGTGTTCTCCACTATTCGTTGAAGTAATTCCTGCGGTGTTGTCATTGTTATTATACTCATGATTTATTTCTAATTTTGGTATCGAGGAATCATAAATACTGACCATCACTGAGAACTCACAATCTGGTAATGTTGATATTATTGAGATCATTTTGTTTTTTGGGTTCGTGTTTTCTGATTCCATCGGTGTTGTCATTGTTATTATATTCATGTTGTCGCTCTAATTTCGATATCGCGGAATCAAAAATACTGACCATCGCTGAGAATTCACTATCTGATATAATTGTATTCTCGAGTGACGACGATATCATCAGGGATAACTGCGAATATGCGGTTGATGCAATATGAAATTGAAGTAAGTAATTCTGCAGTTTACTCTGGCTGCATGATAATATCTTTTTTGCTATCCCGGTTGATATACCCCCGATTGTAGCCACCGCAGAAATGCAAATTGGAACTACGACCGGGGCAATCATTGTAACAGATGCTAGTATTATTCCGGCACCAGTGAGAACGCTTGACACCGAGTACACAATAAGATCAATTGCGGTGATTCTTCGTCGGTATTTTTTTATTTTTATTTGATACTCCTCAGTGAGGGTTTTGAGTCTATTCTGAAATTCTCTGACCTGATCATAGCGACATTGAGTTGATGAAATCATTGTTATTTTAAAAAAGCTAGCGTTTTCAATTGTGAAATCCTTTCAATTTATTTACTTAAATCTGCTACGAATTCTACATACCATGATACCGGAGTTCTAGCCAAATGTTTATCAGTAGATGTTATCGTGAACTTTTCAGTTGTATCCTTGTCGATGATCGTTGAAATCGTATTGTTGACCCCGGATGAACTCGAGGATGATATATTAAATTGAGTCGGTGTCACTAGTGTTAATCGATAAATACCTTTGACGGTTGCAGTGATACTTAGTATATTGTCTGTAGGAGTCCACAAAAATGATCCGTGTTGGATTGTATATACTACGTTATTGGTTTTCTCATGAGGAATTTTTGTTTTTTCAATGATTGTTATCATCCTCGAAAAATCACCTTTGACGGCTTCGATGAAGTTTTTCGTCTCATCGATGGATTTTTAATATCAGGGAGTTTTATTTCAATTTTATCTAACGGGGTTCCAATAAATTTATCAATGATATTTCTACGAAATGATATAAACTGTTTTCCGTTTTCTTCAATTCTAGATTCAAGTGTTGTTAGTACAAACACAGAATTTTTTAACTCATCGTTGAGAGTTTTTAATCGATCTGTAATCGTCGAAACGAGTACACCCGGTTTGAGTTTACCCTGATCGGAAAATAACGCGATAGTATCCTCGATTGCGTTTTGTTGTTTAACCAAAATATCATCCAGAGAAATATTACTGGTTTTCAATTTACCCTGATCCGAAAATAACGCAACGGTGTTCTCGATTGCGTTTCGTTGTTTAACTAAAATATCATCCAACGACACATCACTGGATTTCAATTTACCCTGTTTGTCTTGAAATACAACTATTTCATTAGGATCAACATTTGTTAAGTTCAACGTCTCAGCGATTTCATCTTCAATTATTTTTTTTATATCCTTGACAGAATCAGGTGGTGCAGTGCCATCGGGTTTGGGTTTCAAAGATCTCCCCCAAATATCAATCGTGTTATTGTAAAACTCTTTCTCTCTCTAAAATCGTTTCGATTTCCAGCGATTACTAGTGTATTCATTAACGACAACATGTGGTGGTTTTCCGCTTGGGTTACTCAAGGAGTTAGAAATAGCGTCAAGGACATTTAATACTTCGCTGCCGCATATTGGTGGGTCAATCATCGTTTGTGTTGGTAGCGTAGAATACCAAGTCTTCATTGGAAGGGTTTTTATATACCGCATAAACTCTTTTGGTGGGGCTAATCCATATGAATCAAAATAGACAATCCCACGTGGATCAATAGTGTATGCAACCCAGTGAGTACCAGGTCCGGTGCTGTTATCTAAATTAATGATTCCGGTTTCAACGCTGTTTGGTTGATATGGTAATTGATCTTTCATAAAGACACCTCTAAAGTTTTTAATCGCTAGTTTTTTAGCAGCATCCATTAAATCAAAATTGGACATAGGAATCTTCGATTCCTGAATTAATAAATCGTTCCTGGTAGTCTTAGACCCTTTCCGCTGTACCACGAATACGGGGTTCCTGGTAGTCTTAGACCCTTTCCGTTGTACCACGAATACGGGGTTCCTGGTAATCTTAGACCCTTTCCCTTTTTTTATATCCTTTCCCAGTTGCTTTCTTTAGTGCCATTCCTGCTGCAGTACCAACGGCTCCTAACGCAGCCGCTTTAGCCACCGCTGGGGCTGCTGCTGCAATCAATGCTGGAATCGCAGCTAACAACGGAAATATACCGCCTGTTTTAATCATATTTTTGATAGCAGCCGCAGAAAGAGTAATCTGAACACCTTTTTTGGCTGCTAGTGCATCATTGAAATGTTTTATTTGACGAGTTGTCAGTGATAATTTATTTGCACCACCAGTCATTTGGTTGGGTTTCAACGTGATTGTGGTTCCACATTTTTTAGCTGATTCCGATTGCAATTTTTTTAATTGACCGGGAGTTAACGCAACACTAATAACACTATATGACATTATACATAATTGATTGATTCTAAATCGTTTACAATTTCAATTACATGTTTTCCACTGGTGCATCTACCACTCTCATTCTTCCACCAACACCTTCAAGTAGCATTGATTTATCACTGAGAATGACAGCAACCGCTCTATAATCAGCAATAGCACCACGAGTCACATTAGCTCTAAAGTGTATATCAACGACAGACTGTCTTGTTAAATCGAGATCTTCCAGCGAAAAGTAATAGATCGGATACAGATTTTTAAAATCATATTGTGATATTTGCAAACCAGTATCGACATTTTGGTCGCGTGCCATAAATGACAACAGACGATGATAAACTCGTGCAATATGATTTTCGGTGTAATTAAGCTGTATATCCTCGGATGGTTCCTGCTGGCCGTTTATTCTCAGTGAGACGTCTTTCACACCTAACTGATCAAATATCATATGGCTGGAGAGTTGATTGCCAACTCGTGTGTTATCCTGTAACGCAATAAATATATGACGTGGCGCAGCAACGCCTTGTTTTGATGCTAGATTCCACTTGAATAACCCGTTGATATTTGATTGTTTAACATCTGTACTCACGGTTAGCCAACTCAACAACGACTTTCCTCCTTGGTCCATAAATGATAGTAATCGTTCTTCTGCGGTGATTGCTGGAGTCAACACTGGCATCCACAATGATATTTTTGTTAAATTGACTTTACCGGCATCAGCATTGGGATTTGCAGCATCTGCTGGAATCCTCCAGATTGCGTCGTTATCATCACTTTTTCGTACAAGCGATACTGTATGCTTCGCCCCGTAGATAACTTTTCTGACGTTTCTACAGAATCCAAATATGTGATGCAGTGGAATCACGCATGAAAATGATTTACGCGCTCCTTGCAACATTGAGTTTCGTGTTGCAGCTCCTAGATTAAAATTAGCATCGTTGTTTATAATCATATTCTCGACATCAGCATCACTATTATCACGTTTTTTTTTGGTCGTCTTACAACAAATTGATTTCCACCAGCGGTATTCTTACCATCTTTTGCAAACATCATAGAGGGTCCTGCTGATCTTGTATAATCATCAGAATATCTCGCTAACCCGATTATTGTTGTAGCCACATCAACATCGCGATCTATGGACTCAATTTCTTTTCCATCAATGAGATATCTAGCACTCTCAAATAACGCCATAATACCATTATTGACAAAACCGACTTGAGTACCATCTGGATACGGTGCTGGTACAGCAGGAGTATCATCAGCTGTTACAAGTTCTCCTTCTACTTCAATAAACGCTTCACAGGGCAAAAAGTATTTACTGGTATCATGGACTTGAAGTTCAATTCGCGATCGACTATTTGAGTCCATTGCATGATAGGCGTAATATTGATAATCGCGTACAGAATCATCCTTGCCAACTGGGGCGTCTATATCAAACGCCGGATCATGTGACTTTTTGAACATTTTATTCTATTTATCAGAGTCTAAATAGTGAAATCGTAAACGATTTTTCCATTCTCATCGTCGTAGTTTTTTTTTGCTATCCCGGTTGATATACCCCCGATTGTAGCCACCGCAGAAATGCAAATTGGAACTACGACCGGGGCAATCATTGTAACAGATGCTAGTATTATTCCGGCACCAGTGAGAACGCTTGACACCGAGTACACAATAAGATCAATTGCGGTGATTCTTCGTCGGTATTTTTTTATTTTTATTTGATACTCCTCAGTGAGGGTTTTGAGTCTATTCTGAAATTCTCTGACCTGATCATAGCGACATTGAGTTGATGAAATCATTGTTATTTTAAAAAAGCTAGCGTTTTCAATTGTGAAATCCTTTCAATTTATTTACTTAAATCTGCTACGAATTCTACATACCATGATACCGGAGTTCTAGCCAAATGTTTATCAGTAGATGTTATCGTGAACTTTTCAGTTGTATCCTTGTCGATGATCGTTGAAATCGTATTGTTGACCCCGGATGAACTCGAGGATGATATATTAAATTGAGTCGGTGTCACTAGTGTTAATCGATAAATACCTTTGACGGTTGCAGTGATACTTAGTATATTGTCTGTAGGAGTCCACAAAAATGATCCGTGTTGGATTGTATATACTACGTTATTGGTTTTCTCATGAGGAATTTTTGTTTTTTCAATGATTGTTATCATCCTCGAAAAATCACCTTTGACGGCTTCGATGAAGTTTTTCGTCTCATCGATGGATTTTTAATATCAGGGAGTTTTATTTCAATTTTATCTAACGGGGTTCCAATAAATTTATCAATGATATTTCTACGAAATGATATAAACTGTTTTCCGTTTTCTTCAATTCTAGATTCAAGTGTTGTTAGTACAAACACAGAATTTTTTAACTCATCGTTGAGAGTTTTTAATCGATCTGTAATCGTCGAAACGAGTACACCCGGTTTGAGTTTACCCTGATCGGAAAATAACGCGATAGTATCCTCGATTGCGTTTTGTTGTTTAACCAAAATATCATCCAGAGAAATATTACTGGTTTTCAATTTACCCTGATCCGAAAATAACGCAACGGTGTTCTCGATTGCGTTTCGTTGTTTAACTAAAATATCATCCAACGACACATCACTGGATTTCAATTTACCCTGTTTGTCTTGAAATACAACTATTTCATTAGGATCAACATTTGTTAAGTTCAACGTCTCAGCGATTTCATCTTCAATTATTTTTTTTATATCCTTGACAGAATCAGGTGGTGCAGTGCCATCGGGTTTGGGTTTCAAAGATCTCCCCCAAATATCAATCGTGTTATTGTAAAACTCTTTCTCTCTCTAAAATCGTTTCGATTTCCAGCGATTACTAGTGTATTCATTAACGACAACATGTGGTGGTTTTCCGCTTGGGTTACTCAAGGAGTTAGAAATAGCGTCAAGGACATTTAATACTTCGCTGCCGCATATTGGTGGGTCAATCATCGTTTGTGTTGGTAGCGTAGAATACCAAGTCTTCATTGGAAGGGTTTTTATATACCGCATAAACTCTTTTGGTGGGGCTAATCCATATGAATCAAAATAGACAATCCCACGTGGATCAATAGTGTATGCAACCCAGTGAGTACCAGGTCCGGTGCTGTTATCTAAATTAATGATTCCGGTTTCAACGCTGTTTGGTTGATATGGTAATTGATCTTTCATAAAGACACCTCTAAAGTTTTTAATCGCTAGTTTTTTAGCAGCATCCATTAAATCAAAATTGGACATAGGAATCTTCGATTCCTGAATTAATAAATCGTTCCTGGTAGTCTTAGACCCTTTCCGCTGTACCACGAATACGGGGTTCCTGGTAGTCTTAGACCCTTTCCGTTGTACCACGAATACGGGGTTCCTGGTAATCTTAGACCCTTTCCCTTTTTTTATATCCTTTCCCAGTTGCTTTCTTTAGTGCCATTCCTGCTGCAGTACCAACGGCTCCTAACGCAGCCGCTTTAGCCACCGCTGGGGCTGCTGCTGCAATCAATGCTGGAATCGCAGCTAACAACGGAAATATACCGCCTGTTTTAATCATATTTTTGATAGCAGCCGCAGAAAGAGTAATCTGAACACCTTTTTTGGCTGCTAGTGCATCATTGAAATGTTTTATTTGACGAGTTGTCAGTGATAATTTATTTGCACCACCAGTCATTTGGTTGGGTTTCAACGTGATTGTGGTTCCACATTTTTTAGCTGATTCCGATTGCAATTTTTTTAATTGACCGGGAGTTAACGCAACACTAATAACACTATATGACATTATACATAATTGATTGATTCTAAATCGTTTACAATTTCAATTACATGTTTTCCACTGGTGCATCTACCACTCTCATTCTTCCACCAACACCTTCAAGTAGCATTGATTTATCACTGAGAATGACAGCAACCGCTCTATAATCAGCAATAGCACCACGAGTCACATTAGCTCTAAAGTGTATATCAACGACAGACTGTCTTGTTAAATCGAGATCTTCCAGCGAAAAGTAATAGATCGGATACAGATTTTTAAAATCATATTGTGATATTTGCAAACCAGTATCGACATTTTGGTCGCGTGCCATAAATGACAACAGACGATGATAAACTCGTGCAATATGATTTTCGGTGTAATTAAGCTGTATATCCTCGGATGGTTCCTGCTGGCCGTTTATTCTCAGTGAGACGTCTTTCACACCTAACTGATCAAATATCATATGGCTGGAGAGTTGATTGCCAACTCGTGTGTTATCCTGTAACGCAATAAATATATGACGTGGCGCAGCAACGCCTTGTTTTGATGCTAGATTCCACTTGAATAACCCGTTGATATTTGATTGTTTAACATCTGTACTCACGGTTAGCCAACTCAACAACGACTTTCCTCCTTGGTCCATAAATGATAGTAATCGTTCTTCTGCGGTGATTGCTGGAGTCAACACTGGCATCCACAATGATATTTTTGTTAAATTGACTTTACCGGCATCAGCATTGGGATTTGCAGCATCTGCTGGAATCCTCCAGATTGCGTCGTTATCATCACTTTTTCGTACAAGCGATACTGTATGCTTCGCCCCGTAGATAACTTTTCTGACGTTTCTACAGAATCCAAATATGTGATGCAGTGGAATCACGCATGAAAATGATTTACGCGCTCCTTGCAACATTGAGTTTCGTGTTGCAGCTCCTAGATTAAAATTAGCATCGTTGTTTATAATCATATTCTCGACATCAGCATCACTATTATCACGTTTTTTTTTGGTCGTCTTACAACAAATTGATTTCCACCAGCGGTATTCTTACCATCTTTTGCAAACATCATAGAGGGTCCTGCTGATCTTGTATAATCATCAGAATATCTCGCTAACCCGATTATTGTGGTAGCCACATCAACATCGCGATCTATGGACTCAATTTCTTTTCCATCAATGAGATATCTAGCACTCTCAAATAACGCCATAATACCATTATTGACAAAACCGACTTGAGTACCATCTGGATACGGTGCTGGTACAGCAGGAGTATCATCAGCTGTTACAAGTTCTCCTTCTACTTCAATAAACGCTTCACAGGGCAAAAAGTATTTACTGGTATCATGGACTTGAAGTTCAATTCGCGATCGACTATTTGAGTCCATTGCATGATAGGCGTAATATTGATAATCGCGTACAGAATCATCCTTGCCAACTGGGGCGTCTATATCAAACGCCGGATCATGTGACTTTTTGAACATTTTATTCTATTTATCAGAGTCTAAATAGTGAAATCGTAAACGATTTTTCCATTCTCATCGTCGTAGTTTTTTAAAGCCACTTCCTGCTATCATATTTGCAATATTGCTTTGGTCGGGGGTTAAAGCCATCGACGCTAATTTTTCGTCTACTGCGTTATTTATAATTCTACTAACACTTGCAGGCATTTCCGCTGTAGATGGCAATGGTACCGGTTTCTTTTTTCGTCTCACTAATGATGTTATTTCATTCTTCGCAGTTGAAAACGCTTTTCCAGCAAAATCTCCAACAGCACCAATACCCTTATCACGAATAACTTCAATTGCTTTCATTCTTAGTTGTTTAGCTGACGGCATCACTTTTGGAGCCATTCTCGCAAATAACCCCGCAATGGTATTGCCTAAACCATCTCCGTAGTATGCTCTATAAACCGGAAACCGTGAATTAACTACATAGACGGGGGTTGGTTTATCATGATTGTAGTGTATGATCATTATTTGAAATCAGAAACCATTTTTCAATTGGAAACGCTAGCGTTTTTATTCAATCCCGGTGAATAATCACTGTGATAATCCTCTACTAACTCGTCAATGAAATCTCGATATGTTTTGATATCCATGATACCACCCTGAAATAATCGTCTACAGATATCAGCTGCTTCATTAATTATTTCCGGTGAGTTATTTCCAGCTCGGAAACCTCCTACAAGAACTTCTAATCGTGATATATCATTGATAACACTACCAGGACATGTCGTGGTAGAGTCAAAGACATCCTTTGGATTTCCAATCGAATATCCTTTTCCGCTTGTTTCCTCAGTTGTACCAGTTGCGCCCTCAGTATCATCAAGTAATTGTCTTTGTCGGCCTCGACTTTGTTGTTTTTGTATACCATAGCTATCAACTCCTGCTTTAAAAGTTATGTACTTAATTGTATCCTTTTTCAAATTACCAGTAATATCCTTGTTTATTTTATACAACCAATCTACACAGTCGTCTCGTTTAATTCTACTGTTTTTATACTCGTCTTTTAAAAACTCTCCCTTTGAATAATATTTTTGGGCAGCGAAAATACCAAAATCCGCATAATCTTCGAGTTTTATTAATTGAGATTCTTTGATTTCTTTTATAGCTTCTTCGGTGAATTTGTCTATAAAGGGGATACCTCTTGGGGTGACGACATCAACAGGTTGTGGTTCAGGTGTGGAAACTCTTTGAGTTTCAGGCGCGGAATCATCAATATCAGCTAATCGTTCATACTCGCGCTGAGTTTTTATATCACTGGATAACTGTTGTATCCCTGCGCGTGTTTGTCCGGTCTCTGCTGCTATCTTTTCAAGCGTATCAAGCAGCGGCGCCTTCTTTACTCGTTCTCGCTCAGGAATATCTCCGTATATCGCTGCTTCAGTTAACTTTTTCACATCTTTGGTCGCACTTGTTATCGGAGTAAACAGTTGTTCACTTGACACAGAAAAGTCAGTCTGCGCTTGTTGTCGTTGTTGCAGTTTATTCCGTACAGAGTCACGAATTGGTACAAATCTCCTGATTGCATCCAGTCGTTTACGAGCCAATCGGGTTGTTAATGCTTCATTGACCATTATTTAAAATCAGAAACAATTTTTCAATTGTAAAACAATTTTTCAATCTGACCTAACACCATCGTGGAAGTGTTTTAACATCTCTATCAATGATGGGGAAAGTGTCATAATTGTATATAAAAATAATTAATATCACACTTTCCCCACTTTTCCATTTGATCAATCCAAACCAGCCATCAATTTTTTATTCACTGATTTTGACATTTTTAATCAAAAAATGCTAAAAAAAATTAAAATCTCTATGAGGGACGGTCACAATCAAATAATGATAAATGGTTGGTCAATCAAAATTGTTCATTTTCTTGAATTAACGCCCGTAGGTTTCTAACTTTAGAATTAACCTCCTTTTTCAATTCGTATTCGTACCCCAATTCTTTTCGTATTCGTTGTACGATGGTATACAACGGAGCGAACACACTTACGTCACTGGAAAATACGAGAGAGTCCTTAATAGAATTCTGAATTCTTTTGATGAGCGCATACTTCTTTGGTAGCATATATTTATTGTTGTTAACTCCGTATTCTATATCCTGAAAATCAGACATGATTTGATCAGGATTTAACCCATCTGATAGTTCAATATCCCAACTTTTCAATTTTGAAATCTCGGATAAAATGCTATTCATGTTTTCAGAATTCATTATTCTATAATAATGATATATTTCTAAATGAAAAATATGACGCATTAGACATAACTAAATTTAATTTTCTGTCCGCGATTTTTTGAAAACGCAGATCGATAAACCCCCTCTGCAACATATCGTACTGAGGCTCTACAAATATCGAAGTGCCTACCGGCTTCATATAATGATTGAAATATTTTTTCTTCGTTAGTTATTGTATTCAAAGATTTTACGGGTCTCGCTTTATTTGAACAAGTGCCAGTCTCTCCTCTTTTCAAATTCTCACTTTGTGTGATAGCTTGCAGATTTGATAAAGAATTGTTTTTCGGATTAGAATCCTTGTGATCAATGACAGAATCATCCTCGATCAATCCATGGAAACACTCGTACACGAAACGATGGCAGTAATATGTCTTCTTTCCAGCACCAAACATCAAATACCCTTGATTATTCACAGAACCAACTGGTTTCTTCAGTCTGCGGTTTCTTACAACACCATCACTTGATGCTTCATAATTTGTGATCACAGGGTGTGGTCTGAATTCTTGGTTCATTTATATATTATACTATTGTTTGTCTAATTCATCGTTTGGTACAATAATGAATCTTTCAATGTAGTCTTGAGGGGTTCTTATGATTTTATCCTTGATGTTGTCAGGGTCAAGGACCTTTTCAGGGTCAAAATTTCTGATTGATTGTCCATTTTTTATTCTTTTATCATAATATCGCTTCAAGTCCCTGTATCGCTTACCACCGCAATTTAGACACAACTGAGATTTTCCCCTGACCCCAACTCCACATAGAATACAAGGTAACGGACCAAGGCTTCCACGACGAAAGCTTTGCATATGATACCCACAGAACTCATTTCTGCATGATTTGTTACACGGGGTTATTGATCCAATCATAAGCCACTTGCAGTGATTCATTATATAAAAATCTTTCATTTAAATGCTTGTTTTAATTATAGCATGAGGGAATTAGGGAGAACGCCTTCGAAAAATGCTGATAAGGAGTTTAAGAGATTATTAAAAATCAATCCTAGATTTAATCTCGATAGACCCAAAAAACGTCCAATAGACGGAAACATGAAAGAGTTTAAGAGATTATTAAAAATCAATCCTAGATTTAATCTCGATAGACCCAAAAAACGTCCAATAGACGGAAACATGAAAGAGTTTAAGAGATTATTAAAAATCAATCCTAGATTTAATCTCGATAAACCAAAAAACGTAACAAACGTCCAAGAGACGGAAACATGAAAGAGTTTAAGAGATTATTAAAAATCAATCCTAGATTTAATCTCGATAAACCCAAAAAACGTAGCAAAATCAATACTAGATTTAATCTCGATAAACCCAAAAAACGTCCAATAGACGGAAACATGAAAGAGTTTAAGAGATTATTAAAAATCAATCCTAGATTTAATCTCGATAAACCAAAAAACGTAACAAACGTCCAAGAGACGGAAACATGAAAGAGTTTAAGAGATTATTAAAAATCAATCCTAGATTTAATCTCGATAAACCCAAAAAACGTAACAAAATCAATCCTAGATTTAATCTCGATTAACCAAAAAAAACGTCCAAGAGAGATTACCCCTGGAAAGATGCTCAATTCAATCTCGATATAGTTTCTAATACACCAAAGAATACAATTCTTGATAAAGCCATGATTAGTAAAATCAGAGATTGTTTTAATGAATTCAAGCGTGATGGAGCATCGAATTGATGGTGTTGTTGACGCTACCATGAATGATGAAAAAGCAGCAGTGATAATTTCACGTGTTGGGGAAAAACGGCATTTTTTCCGAATCAAATTCATTATCGAAGTCGATGGTAAATG
The DNA here is from genome assembly GCA_029339505.1 of Unio delphinus. Lineage (NCBI taxonomy): Eukaryota > Metazoa > Mollusca > Bivalvia > Unionida > Unionidae > Unio > Unio delphinus. The sequence goes on along the minus strand of JAQISU010000029.1, from coordinate 17,303,270 downwards.
GATTATTAGGGATAAATTTGAACCAATCCTCAAGAATAAAAAAGCTGTCATTGTGAGTAGAGATTCCAAACCAGGAATTCTAACCGGAATCGATAAGCCATACTACGAAAGATCTTATCCCGTAACAGCAATGGTTTATGGGATATATCCGTTAAATGATAAACCCGATATTGCAAAACTAGCTCCTATGAAATATTCTAGTTCACTGAATTGTGTAGCAGAACGAATAATAGAACACTTCACAAATGCATCCCGAGGAAATAAACTAACTGATCTAAGACGAAAAAAAATAACCGAGTGGGAATTAACGGTAAAACAGCACGGTGCAAAGATTTCTGATATAGCTAAATTAGAAGCATCATTAAAATTCCCAATATCAGTAACAACAATAACCGGAGAAGTATTATACGAACCGAAATATCAATCGCGAGGAGCCCCAATACAGATTATTGATCATAACAAACACGCGTGGACACCTGCGGTAACAATATTTCCACGAGATAGAACCGTGAAATATATCCCTAAGGAGTTCGTCGGGGATGTTTTCTATGAAGAGAGATTATTTGATGCTATTCATGCGTTGTGTAAGGATGATCCTGTGTCAGTGTGGTTACTTAGAAGTGATGAAGAATTCGATCAATTTGTAAAACCAAATGGTGAATTATATCGCATTGAAGAATTAGATAACAGAATGAGAAAAATCGCTAGTGATTTTTCACCGGATAATTCCCATGAAAAACTACTCACGGATAGTTTTACTATTCCATCAGTGGTAGCTCACTTCGCAAGAGAAAAAAACTCATGGCGTCCAACACGAAGTGATTTTCTCGAGGATGTTAAATTGAGTTGCGTCGAATTTGGTCATGGAGGACTGTGGAATACGAAATACTCACGTGATGGTATGATTTCAATTGATATATCCGCGTGTTATCCCGGAAGTTTTCTCGGATATGGGGAATGCGCTGTGTCACAGAATTAGGCGAAAATTGAACTGATTTCTGTTCTTGAATTGCAAACGAAACTCACCATTTTCTTGATTTCGTCGTACACGCATTACCTGGGGTGATTAAGTGGCGTGTAACGATTTGCATGTGCCAATTTGTAATTTACATGAAATCCGAAATACTCGTTTTACGTGGTGCACTGCAAGCTCGATGTGATTTATGTTCACCTATTGAGAGTATATAAGGTTAAGGATTTATCATAAATTTTTACGGGAACCCAAATATCTAATCGAAGGATAGATAACCTCGTCTTGCAAATCTCCAGCCAAAGGGGTGAGTGTTAAATTTACATTTCGTTTTATTGTGAATTTTATTCAGATTATCATTTCGTATAATGATGCTTTTATTGCAATTAAACGTGGAATATTTGGAATTACTAGTCACTTTTAGACTTTAAATACAATATCGTAATCTATGGCTTAGATTATTTTTGAGACAACTATTATTAGTCTGGTTTTGTTTATTATAGCTGATTCAGTCTGATTCCAGCTGATTCCGTCGTTGATTCAGTCTGATTCCAGCTGATTCCGTCGTTGATACCGTAGAAGTTCATCACTGATAGCGCATCTAATAACATCGTTGATACCGTCTCTGATACCGTAGCTGCTAACATAGTTGTTACATTGTTTCTGGTACCGTAGCTGCTAATAACATCGTTGATACCGTAGCTGCTAATAACATCGTTGATACCGTAGCTGCTAATAACATCGTTGATACCGTAGCTGTTAACACATCTGATACCATCTTTTGATAAACGTCTTTGAAATCGTTTGATTTGTTGTGGGACATCTATTGTTTGTTCTGGAACATCTCTGTATAAATATCTGAATGTGCTTGTGCCGTTAATTTGTGCAAACGGAATTGAAGTATCTGTCTGTGTGTCGAACTGTCTGTTCGTCAACATCTGTGTAACATGTAAATATCCGGAAAGCTAGAAGTCCGAGTGTCGGAGCTGTCTTAGAGTTGTAAAACGTCCGGGTTGACATCTAGGGGAGTGAGGAACCGTTGGTTCTGGTAGATGTTGTATGCTGTCTGAACGTATAACTGTGGTGGATCCGTGAAGGGTAACGTCCAATAATAGTATTGGTCAACCCTCGGTTCTCGGGGAAACTGGGAGACGATTCAACTGTTGCTGAATCGTGCGGTTATACAGGGGAGACACATAGGTGTATTGAAATTGTGATATAATTTAATACATTGTTGTATTTGCATGTTTATGTCAGATCGCAATAATATTTCAAGTGATCACATAGATATCAATAAAAGCTAGCAACTTGATTGAATACAAGTATATGATCGTGCTAGTTATCGCAATCCATCGTGCGATAGATAGTTTGTCGTTTGTGTTTATTTTTTTCGTGAATCATACTTGCATTTATTTAACTTTCGTAAAGGATTCTTGGATCTGTGTATAATCCAAGAGATCCCTTTACATTTGTGATTCCTTTTGTATTGTTATTTAATTTGCTCATGTATTGTGAATGGTTGTGAGTGTAATTGTGGGTTGAGTGCATGAATTAGTGTGTTGTTACATCTGTATTTTTTTCATTTATAATTTATTACATAAATTTATATTTTCTTTCACAAATTGTGTTTGTATTGTTCATTTGATCCACCCTCCTCTCGGTAACAATTCTGTTACAATGGTGTCAGAAGTGGGATCGTTGGATTAAGTGAACTGTCAATCATTTTTGTGAAGGTATACATTTAATGTTTATATTTGAGCGTGACCTTCTGTTAAGATAATACTCTAGTTGGAGTTTATTTTTGTTTAGTTTACCTAGGTCCGTGTGTCCAGTATAAACGTGTTTAAAGTATTGGTTTGGTTATATATCTATATTCATATTACAATTGTCATGTCATCCCTTAAGGACTTGGTTGCCTTAGGCAAAGAATTTGGATATGAAGGTGAAAGCTTAAGGAAATTTATTCAAGAAGAACAAGCCCGGGAAAGGGACGAAAGGGTAAGAGCAAGGGAATTAGAAAGGGAAGCCGAAGAAAGGAAAAGGGAATTACATAGGGAATTGGAAAAGGAAAAGGGGGAGGCCGAAGAGAGGAAACGGGAATTAGAAAGGGAATCTGATGAAAGGAAACGGGAATTAGAAAGGGAATCCGAAGATAGGAAATGGGCCTTCGAAAGGGAAAAGATAGAATTAGAGAAGCAGGCCGCAAGGGAAAAGATAGAATTTGAGAGGGAAAAGATAGAATTAGAGAAGCAGGCCGAAAAGGATAGGATAGGATGGGAAATGGAAGCGGAGCAAAAGCGAATAGAGTTAGATGAGAAAGCAAAACAACGGGATCATGAGCGTAAGGTAGAATTAGCGACATCTGGAAGAGAACACGATTCTGCCTTTAGCAAATTAAGGGGCCCCAAATTACCTCCCTTTGACGATGAAAAAGATAACATAGATAGTTATCTTCATCGGTTTGAGCGGTATGCCGAAAACCAGAAGTGGAGTCAAAATGACTGGGCGCTGCATCTGAGTGCTTTATTAAAAGGTAAAGCACTGGATGTATACTCGCGACTTCCTAGGGACGATGTGTTTAAGTACGACGTCCTAAAGGAAGCACTTCTCAAAAGGTACGAGCTCACTGAACAAGGTTTTCGAAAAAAAGTTCAGGTATAGCAAGCCCGATAAGGGAGAAACCTTTGGTCAGTTCACCGTCAGAATTGCGAACTATTTTGAGCGGTGGATTGAATGCGGCAAAGCGGTGAAAACGTTTGAAGGGTTGACTGATTTCTTGCTCAGAGATCAATTATTTAATACAGTTGGGCGAGAATTAGATCAATTTCTGAAGGAGAAAGTCTTCACAAACGTAAAAGATATGGCTAAGCAAGCCGATTTATTTGCCGAAGCTCATGGGGGAACCCAGAACGTGGTTTTAAAAGATTTTAAGTCTGGAAACCAGTCTGTAAGACCTATGCCTAGGGAGCCTGTAAAATCAGCTGAGGTAAAAAGGTCAGTTGGGAATCCAGTTTTTCAGCGTGTGCGGTGTTTCTTGTGTAATGCATTGGGTCATGTTCAAAAAGACTGTCCTAAAAGAAAGGCACTTATACATAAGGTAGCAGTGGCTATACAAAGTAAAGGTATAACTGATAACATCGTACAGGTAGAACCTTGTATTCATTCGCTTGGCACGTGTTTATTTCCTGAAGCGCGTGTACCAACCGCGAGAGGGTTTGTCAACGGTCGAGAAGTCGTGGTATTGCGTGATACTGGTTGTACGAGCGTAGTGATCAAACGTAGTCTCGTGCAGGATAACCAAATGCTCGGGTGGGAATCCCCATGTATGTTACTTGATCAGACGATGGGTCGCATTCCCGTAGCAAGGATCACAGTAAAAACACCTTTCTTAACGGGAACTGTTGATGCCCTTTGTATGGACAATCCTATTTACGATCTGACGATCGGTAATGTTGAAGGTTCCCGTCTTCCAACCATGGCCGATTTTAAAATACCTTTGGCCCAGGCAGTCGAAACGCGAGCGCAAACACGGCGAGAGAAAACCGCGTTTCATAAATTAATAGTCCCTGAATCGATCTCAGGAATTTCCCGTGATGATTTCAAACAAGAGCAAGATCGTGATGAATCCATCAGAACAATTGTTGAGAAAATCACGTCCGGCGCGATTAAACATTGCAAGCGTGGGGGTAGCTCTAGATTCGTACGCAAGAACGGATTAATTCATAGGGAGTTTAGCGCTCGGGAGGGTAAGAAGTATTGGCAAGTGGTCGTACCCCAGAGATATAGATCTCAAGTACTTAGGGTGGCGCATGAGTCAAGCATGGCAGGACACCTAGGTAAGGCTAAGACCACTAGCAGGGTAGTCGCTGAATTCTACTGGCCAGGTGTTAATGGCGATGTCACACGGTTCTGTAGGTCGTGCGACGTATGTCAGAAAACCGTCTGTAAGGGAAGGGTCACAAGGGTGCCCTTGGGACAGATGCCATTAATAGATACACCGTTTAAAAGAGTGGCAGTAGATATTGTAGGACCAATACACCCAGTTACCGAAAGAAAGAATCGGTACATACTTACTCTGGTTGACTACGCAACCAGATACCCTGAAGCCGTAGCGTTACCAACTATTGAAACGGAAAGGGTAGCTGAAGCATTAGTTGATATCTTCAGTAGGGTAGGGGTGCCAGAGGAAATCCTCACTGATTGTGGTGCCCAATTCACCTCTGACCTCATGGGTGAAATAAGTAGGCTGTTATCCATCAAACAGCTAAACACTACCCCATACCATCCGATGTGCAATGGACTGGTAGAGAAGTTTAATGGTACCCTGAAAAGCATGCTGCGAAAGATGTGCGCGGAACGTCCGCAAGACTGGGACCGTTATTTAAACGCTGTTCTGTTCGCGTACCGTGAAGTACCGCAGGAAAGTTTAGGGTTCTCACCCTTTGAACTGTTGTATGGTAGAACGGTTCGAGGCCCGATGCGGATACTACGCGAACTATGGACTGGTGATGTCTCGAACGAGGAAATAAAAACGACTTACCAGTACGTGTTAGATCTAAGAAACAAACTTGAGAGTACATGCCAGATGGCACGTGACGAATTGATTAAATCGGGGCGCAGATATGCCAAGTATTACAACCGCAGAGCGCGTAATAGGAAATTTCTTGTGGGAGATCAGGTGCTATTGCTTCTTCCAACGAGTTCGAATAAGTTATTAGTCCAGTGGAAAGGTCCATATGAAGTTAAAGAAGTAAAAGGTGACATGGACTATAAAATTGACATGGACGGTAATGTAAAGACATTCCATGCAAACATGCTCAAGTTATACATCAAGAGACAGAGCGACAATGTCAATAAGGGGAGTTGAAAATATAGGCGCAGACTACTTGAGTAGGGCGTGATGGGAAATTTGTATGAATTTGCCCAGTTTTAAAATCCAGTTTGTAGTATAACCAGTGTAAATGTTGTAAGATATCATCAGTAGTTATTTTTCTTCTATTCTGTGTTAGTTTTAAAAATGTGTACATTTTTATTCTTAGGGGGGAGGTATTGTCACAGAATTAGGCGAAAATTGAACTGATTTCTGTTCTTGAATTGCAAACGAAACTCACCATTTTCTTGATTTCGTCGTACACGCATTACCTGGGGTGATTAAGTGGCGTGTAACGATTTGCATGTGCCAATTTGTAATTTACATGAAATCCGAAATACTCGTTTTACGTGGTGCACTGCAAGCTCGATGTGATTTATGTTCACCTATTGAGAGTATATAAGGTTAAGGATTTATCATAAATTTTTACGGGAACCCAAATATCTAATCGAAGGATAGATAACCTCGTCTTGCAAATCTCCAGCCAAAGGGGTGAGTGTTAAATTTACATTTCGTTTTATTGTGAATTTTATTCAGATTATCATTTCGTATAATGATGCTTTTATTGCAATTAAACGTGGAATATTTGGAATTACTAGTCACTTTTAGACTTTAAATACAATATCGTAATCTATGGCTTAGATTATTTTTGAGACAACTATTATTAGTCTGGTTTTGTTTATTATAGCTGATTCAGTCTGATTCCAGCTGATTCCGTCGTTGATTCAGTCTGATTCCAGCTGATTCCGTCGTTGATACCGTAGAAGTTCATCACTGATAGCGCATCTAATAACATCGTTGATACCGTCTCTGATACCGTAGCTGCTAACATAGTTGTTACATTGTTTCTGGTACCGTAGCTGCTAATAACATCGTTGATACCGTAGCTGCTAATAACATCGTTGATACCGTAGCTGCTAATAACATCGTTGATACCGTAGCTGTTAACACATCTGATACCATCTTTTGATAAACGTCTTTGAAATCGTTTGATTTGTTGTGGGACATCTATTGTTTGTTCTGGAACATCTCTGTATAAATATCTGAATGTGCTTGTGCCGTTAATTTGTGCAAACGGAATTGAAGTATCTGTCTGTGTGTCGAACTGTCTGTTCGTCAACATCTGTGTAACATGTAAATATCCGGAAAGCTAGAAGTCCGAGTGTCGGAGCTGTCTTAGAGTTGTAAAACGTCCGGGTTGACATCTAGGGGAGTGAGGAACCGTTGGTTCTGGTAGATGTTGTATGCTGTCTGAACGTATAACTGTGGTGGATCCGTGAAGGGTAACGTCCAATAATAGTATTGGTCAACCCTCGGTTCTCGGGGAAACTGGGAGACGATTCAACTGTTGCTGAATCGTGCGGTTATACAGGGGAGACACATAGGTGTATTGAAATTGTGATATAATTTAATACATTGTTGTATTTGCATGTTTATGTCAGATCGCAATAATATTTCAAGTGATCACATAGATATCAATAAAAGCTAGCAACTTGATTGAATACAAGTATATGATCGTGCTAGTTATCGCAATCCATCGTGCGATAGATAGTTTGTCGTTTGTGTTTATTTTTTTCGTGAATCATACTTGCATTTATTTAACTTTCGTAAAGGATTCTTGGATCTGTGTATAATCCAAGAGATCCCTTTACATTTGTGATTCCTTTTGTATTGTTATTTAATTTGCTCATGTATTGTGAATGGTTGTGAGTGTAATTGTGGGTTGAGTGCATGAATTAGTGTGTTGTTACATCTGTATTTTTTTCATTTATAATTTATTACATAAATTTATATTTTCTTTCACAAATTGTGTTTGTATTGTTCATTTGATCCACCCTCCTCTCGGTAACAATTCTGTTACACGCTGAGTACTTCAAACGATTTGGACACCCCACGCATGAAATGACTCGTGTTGCAATTAATGGACCATTGCCTGATTTTGATTTAACCGGATTCGCTCGTGTGATATCATTCGAATTAGCTACAGGGTTACATCCGTGTAGTTATGTTTGGCTCGGTAGACACCTATCTGAAAAACACTGGATGCCAATAGTGCTATTGAGATATATGATTGATTGTGGTATGCTAATATCGTTGATTGTTTCCGAGGCTATTATATGCTATCGAGCTCAGAAAGAAGTTTGGCTACCACAACCCGATCTAGATAGAATAATCAACGAACTACGAAAACAGTTTCCAGATTTCAGTGAGGAAGAAATCATAAATTGGTCTAAGAAGTTATTTGAAATTAAAAAAGAACAAGCAAAAGATCTCGGAAGAAGAATAATCGGTAAATTTACCCAGGGTGGACGATACGATAACGCAAAATACTCTTCGCGGTTGATCATAGATGTCGCTGAATACGATTTTATTGTAGCGGATTTAATGAAACAGGGAAAACTTGTATCCCGTAAGGATGCTTTTCTATCCAATGGTGAGAAATTAGGTACGGTTGTTACCTACTGTGATGGATATAATTCCCAGTACACACATTTGAGAAGTTCAATGCTAGCCTATGCTTCTATTAATCTATTTTCGATGATAAATAGATTTCCTAATACCGCGGTTAGAGTGGCCACTGATTCGATGTATATACACAATAAGTACAAATCAGCTGTAGCGGCATTCACAGATCCCGAAGAAAATTGGGGGCGTTGGCGATTTAAAAAGGAGATGCTACATGAGTATTGTGAATCCGCAGACGTTGCCATGGATGATAAATATCTTTGTTGTAACCGTATTGAAATTCAATCAGAATTTTCTAATGCACCACCGATATCTGATCCAGTATGTAGATATAAGACAGTTTCTTTAAACGGTTGTGGTGGGTCAGGAAAGACAACTCGTGCAATTGAATTATTTCGTCGTGGAAACGCTAGCGTTTCTAACATGATTGTGCTAACACCGACTCACAGACTCGCCAGAGAGATGATACAACGAGGGGTAAATGCTTGCACTTATCACAGTTTTTTTCGATGGAAAGGTGACAAATGGACTCCTGAGCGTATGGGTGATAAATTCATTCCTGAAATCATAATTTGGGATGAAATATGCACAGTGTCATTAGATGTATTAAAAACATTTCTTGAGTGGTTGTTAAACAAAAACACAAAAGTCGTCATGTGCGGGGATCACGGCCAACCACCACCATTTGTCGGTGCATCTCCACATGAATGGCTAAAGGGTTTTGTAGACTACTATGAAGAAATCACCACTGATTATAGATCACTTGATGAACGATTACGCGAGTTCAAAGCGCTAATTAGATTACAACCGGATAGAATCCAATGCGAAATAGCGCGTGAAGTGATTTCAGAAACCCCAATGAATGATTTCTGGGAAGCGTGGAGACCAAACGATTTGATCATTGCAAGTAGAAAAATAGTCAGGGATACACTTCAGATGAAGTTATTTGAATTGCATAAAGAAAAATTTGCAACGCTTCCAGTACCCCTTTGTTATAGGCCATCGGATACACGAAAACAGAATATTGAAGTTGATATTCCAGGACAGAGTGAAAAACAAATTCTCGTATTAAATGATATTGTGCTGGTTGATATCAATGTCGTTGAAGATGCATTGCGTGCTAATAAATCCCCGTGGACGCTAGGATACGCAGCAACAATACACTCTTCACAGGGATTGACTATATCGAATACAATTGTTTGGATGGTGGATAATCGCATCGAATGGTCAAATTTAGTCTATCTCGCAGTATCCAGAGTACGAAACATAAATCAACTTCGAAGAGTTGTTTTCGATGATAATGACACAACAATAAGTGATATTGATGTTAGCATCATTAATAAAAAAACTCTCCGGTTACAAACAACAGGACAAAAAAAAAACAACGAGAATTTTATATTGATGCTAAATTAATAATCACTTTGAAGAAACAACAGAATAATCACTGCGCAAGTTGCAATTGTATAATGCGTTGGCAGTATTCGGATAAGGATCCTCGCCAATTTACCGTAGACAGAAAAAATAACAATCTCGGTCATGTCAGAAATAATGTGATGTTGACTTGTCTTGAGTGCAATAGACGCAACGGCGCTAGTTAAGACCATGCGGTGGCAATTGAGTATCCTCGGGAATCACTTGTAGTTGTTGTCGAGTAAAACCCCGCTGAGGGGCAGTTGAATCCAGTTTATAGACTGGAGGTCTACCAGTTGATCGTGTTATACTAGATATCTTATGCGTAGTGACGCTCCTAATAGGATCAGTAGCCCTTTTTCTACCCCCTTCAAGCTCTCCTGGTTCGTATAAGTACCTCACAATGACACTACTACCAAGAATTGGTTCTTTGAAATCTTTTTGTGGTTGTACGGGTATTGACTTCTTTTTAATCGCGTTGATAGGTTTCATGTTGATTGTTCTAGTAATCTCGTTATTCAGTGCAGTAATCACAGATGGTAATCTTTTAACCCATTCACTGGATCGCTTTTCTTGAATGAATTCTTTTGCGTATTGATATCCAAATAACCGCTCAGCAATCGTCCGATTAAATCGTTCTACAATGGCCTGATCGCGATGTAGCGCAGTATGCCCTCGTCGTATGGTGACATTATGATGTTTCATTGTAGATAACACTGCACCCTGAAATTCCTTGCCAGGATCAACCTGCAATAGATTTGGCCAGTGCAGAGGACCTCGTCGATAAATCCTTTCAAATGCAGAAGCAACTTCAGTGGCTGATTTTGTTTTTAATGGTTCTGCTTCTTTGTATCGACTTGCAATATCAACTACGGTTAACGCATATTTGTAACCACGATCATGTGGCAAAAATAATATATCAGCCTGATGAACTTCATTAGGAGCGGTCACATCAAATTGAATTTGTTTAGGCGGTGGTAGATAAATTTGCCATAGTGCCTGTTTGGATAACCAATTAGCCGCAGTGGTTTTTTTCACTTTTGCAGCACTAGCGAGTTTATTGATTGCAGCGTTACCCCTCCAGTATCCCCTCGGAGAATAATAAATTGATTCCATATTATTAATTACCAGCACCTAACATCAATTTACTTTTCATAGCCGATTTTATCAAAAATGAAGACAATTTTTCTTTGAAGGATTGATCAGGAATAGCATTTAACGCATGAATTAATTTCACATCTGCTAGATGCCTGTGTTGCAGATTGCTGCTTTTATAAGCAACATCATGAAGGTGACAGGCCTTATCAATGGCGTTTATTGGTTCTTCACCGGGGTTGGGTTGATTTTGATTATTGAGTCTGATATCAAGTCTGGTTCCCGGTCCACAGTAGCTATATCCTAGAAGGTGCTTTTCTCCGGGGTATTTTGCCCATGGGGTTCCAGGGAGTTTTGCTAATTTGGCTGCGATATCACCTCCTCGTTTTTTTTTAAAGGTTCCTTGGGTTTAGAAACAAATCTAAATTTCTTTGTACTACATTGTACGCATTTACCAGAAAGCGCTGATCGGTTATTTTTTGTTGTAATCGTCGTCACATCATCTGTGCCAGTACGCGTTTTACACTTCACACAATATAGATCCATTATTTATGTATAGAAATATGGATATAATTGATTTTTCAGCGACTAAAACAAGAGAACCAATTAAGCATCATGCAGCGCTACCAAACTCTATCCGGATGATTATAATCGGGCCATCTGGATCCGGTAAACCGCAATTGCTGCTCAATTTAATAATGAGATGGATGAAGTGGGATAAGTTGTATTTAATTGCCCCTAGCGTAGATGATCAACGATGTTATGAAGTGTTAAAGGACTTTAACGAGAATGCATCAGAAATTAAGGGTGAGAACGCCATTGATTTTATAACCGATATCGATGAAGCACCGAGTATTGATGATATTGATGGAGATATTAACAATTTAGTCGTATACGACGATATAATGTTGGAGAAACAAAAAAATCCTGCTAGAATATTTTCCCGTGGGCGTCACAAAAACACTGACGTGATATATGTCACTCAACGCTACACTCAGGTTCCAAAAGTCATCAGAGATAACTGCAATATTCTTTCTGTATTCAACGGAGTTGATACTCATACTCTTAGAAATATTTGGCAGACACGGTGTTCTGATATGGACTTCAATCAATTTCGAGATTTCTTTAGTCATGCTCAGTCGACTCCGCACGGATTCGCAACAATAAATTTGCATGATCCTCGGACACGATATCGTATCGGACTTGATCAAATATTCGGTTAAAATCGTAAAAGAATTATTAACCCAGAACTGAAAACTTTAGCAGCAGAGAGGGTGGATGACCACATCGTTGCGAGCAAAATTGATTAAAAAATCGTAAAATCTCCGTTTTTGCAAAAATGGAGACTTTTTTTTTGGTTAAATGAGATTTGTTGGAAACCTGATCTTTTGTTCGAAAACGTTATCTATAGGCCATATTTTGTTCGAAAACGTAATCTGGAAGCCTTATTTTTGCTTGAAAACGTGGTCTGTTCACCCTCTCTGCTGCTTATGTAGTTCTGTATAAGCGAGGCTTCTGTGACTGTTTATAAATATATAGTTACGAACAATTCCTGAATGTTTCACACTGCAGTTTAATGTGCCGAGTAAGAACATATTTTTAAATATTTTTACAGATGATTGATGTTTTATATAATTAGTAATTATCCTGTTTATTTCGAACTTTATATGCTTGTGTATATATGAACACCACGTTTTTACAAACAAATAAAACGAAATACATTTGTATTCTGGTAATAAAATGAAAATTGTATGTGGCCTGAGTATGGGTGAATCAAAGGCAAGGAAAGTTGATGTTAGTTTTTTTATCGCATCATATGCACTTTGCCCGTGTATCAACTGCAGACTATAAATTCGCCTGTACAGATAAATCCAAGTTACAATATCAGATAAATGAATAAGTGTGTGTGTGTGTGTCTGAGTGACTGAGTGACTTTCTTTAGTTCTTCTTCAGAAGAGCTTTCATTAAGTTAATGTTTCGTAAATACAGAAAAGTTAGGAACACAGCTTTTCATTAAAGGACTTACAGTACACTGTATGTCAACGAAAGTGAAGAAAATGCAATATCTAAACACATGAGTGAAAGAACTCGTTGCAAACCAGTTATCTACGCAACGTAAATTAAGAGAGGAAAATAATTGAATTGGAATTATTTACATTTGACTGAAACGATTTAAATTGATTATCATGTTCTCTCTCACTTAGAACACATGTATAATATTTATTAGATAGACATGAAATGGGTCCAAGTCCCTAATTTACTGAACAAGCATAATATCAGATATCGTTTTCAAGTTCATTTTCTCTTCTTTACATCGTATATATTCACTCCATCAGCCACCACACACACGAATGCCTGCCATGATTGATCATCCATAGAATCAAAGATGTCGACTCTCTTGCACAAAAGGATATGACGTAATGAGTCATTGTCTTGACATAAACATTCAGTGCGAGCCTAGAATCTCTATTGCATGTATTACGTTTTCAAACATAGTGTTAACTCGTTGTTAAGGGCTTGGCAGTAACCTATAATTGTCTCTGTCTATAGCCAATCTCTTGTAGAGTTTAGTTATATCCATTCTCTGTTGCAACGGAACATATAGTCAAAAAAAATCAATGTTAGCGAAAGTCCAAGTTTTATTAGGAAAACGCTTACCAAGTTTCCAGACTGCATGTGGTTGAATATTATTATGGACACTTGCATAATGTTAAAGTTCAGGTCGCATTTCACGTTTTGATCGCCACAATTATTCTTCGCAGCAGTGAACTGCAATTTGAATATTACTCATCCAGATTGGTTTCGGGATAGAATATAGGGTGTTCACGTATAGGTGGGGAAAAAACGCCAAAAAGGTATATTATAAGAACACGATATAAATCTTTGACAACACCAACTCTCTCGCCCTTGTGTATTAGAAAGTGAAGAATTCTTCTGTTGAATATAATTGTCCATGCAAGTGAACCATTAGTTCTGCAGAATTTATTGAAGAAATCTAATTTGATTTTATCTACATAACCCTCGATGGTTCACTGTCCAAGACTGCTAATTGTTGTTTCTGTATAAGAGCGTTGATCAAGTCAAGACCTATAATTCTTCTTGCAGCTTGTCCTTGACATACTTCCAGATCGTCTATATGTGACTGGTTCGAGTTGGACCACAAATTGCATCTATATCTCATTGCAACTAGTATTATTTTTGACCATTTATTACCACCATTACTTGAATTCATTCCATCCTTTCCAATACTAGTTCCAACAAGGGAATAAAATACTGATCTTCCTATATCAGAAACCTTTTTTACTGCAGCATTATTGGAAAGATTTGTGGAGAGAGCGACCATAGCATAGGTTCTATAAGAAACTATAGGAATCGTTTCATCTCCGAGCATGAACATTGATTTTTGTATGATTTTTGTTTCTTCGAAAATATGACAATATTGCTTTTATCAGCATTGTACTGGGGTCTTCACTTCGATGCATAGTCATAGAGGTTGCGAAGTAAAACACACATACCATTAAATGACGAATATAGCAAGGACGTGACATCTGCTAGCAAAACACATGGGATAGTTAGAGTGCCAACTTTTATTCCAGACTTTGTTGACTCCCGCAAGGATATTAGGTGATTTATTATGACTAAGAATAGCCATGCCGATAACGTTCTTCCTTAGCCTACCCCTTGATTGACAGCGTATAGTTTAGAATGATGGCCGTTGAGTAGAACAATGGCCCTAACTTCTTGAAACAAATTTCTAATCAAAATCCATAGTTTGCCTTTAATTCCGAGATGGAATAGCTTATAAAATAGGCCATTCTGCCATACCGTATTAAAAGCTCGTCCAGGAATGCAGCATAAGCGTTTGATTGACCTTCTAAATAATGGGCTATTCCTTCTTTTATAATAAAGGCTGGAGTGATGCCACTGCATTTGCTTCGAAATCCTTGTTGTAATGGATGAGCTAAACTGGTCCTTTCGCTGAAAAGATTAGCCTTTTCAACAATATTTGTTTTTAAATTCTGTAAAAAAAAAAATGGAAACGATTAAGATATCTTTATAGTTATTCATATCTAGCCTGTCCCTTTTCCCACCTTTAAAGATAGGTATACCATTTACAGTTTTGAGGTAGTCAGGATATATTTCAAAGAAAATTATGCTATTGTACACTTTGCACAAAACAGATCTAATCGATTGACAGGCAAACATTAAATGCTCTGCATATATTTTGTCATGTCCACATGATTTGTGTGGGTTTTTTCAACTCTCTTACAGCCTCTTCAGTGTCTTTCTGTAATATGGTTTCATGCGTATCCTTATTTGCTCCGTCATCAATATTTCAATCCACAATATGCTTCATTGTGTTCCTTATTTTTAGCTGCAAACGATCCGTTACAATTAATATCTGGTATTTCAAAACCTTAAATTTTAAAGTGCTGGCGCCACGCGTCACGAATTAAATTAGGGACCCGTATTATTTCTCCTTCTAGCTTTAGTTCAGAAATATCTTGTCTATGTCCCTTCTTATAAAGTCTTACTATTCTGTAACATTTCCCTACATCCAGTTCTGCAGCTTTTTCCAGCTCATTGAATTGTTCCTGTTCGTACTTGTCTTTTGCCTTGTTTAGTTGTTTTCTGAATTTTTGTTCGGCGTTTTTTGTATTCTGCATAAATTTTAAATTGTTTACCACGTGGCCGTTCATCTTTTATCCATAACAATCGTTTTATTCTCATCTATGTATGTAGTTTGTCACACATTAATAAATTTCCAGCAAGGTTTTAAGTGTGGGATGAAGGTTTTTTTCTTTGGAGGAATTTTGTTAGTTGCATTGTGTAAAAGAGTCTCCACAGTAACAAGGGTGTTTTGTACATCTGAAATGCAGTATAAAAATCAGTGGCGTAGCGAGGGGGAAGGGCAGGTAGGGCATTCGCCCCGGGCGCCGGTGGCTAGAGGGCGCCAAATCGGCACAAAGTATCAACATAACTGCGCAACAGGGGCAGCCGGGGGCGCAAATTTGGGTGTTTTGCTCTGGGCGCCGCAAATTTTGGTGTTTTGCCCTGGGCGCCAAATATCCTCGCAATGCAACTGATAAAAATAGCTGTTCTGAGTTTAAGTGCTCTTTGATTTCACTTCTGTAATGCTCCTGTTGTTCTGAAGAAGCTTGTTGCCACTTAATTGTAACTGGATATCTGGAAAATGTTGATTCCAGGAGTTCCTATGGAACTAACAAATCTGCTCGTGCAGGTAAATGATCTTATAAATTTAGATTTTTGTCATCTTCAATATTGGCCTACAAACTAAATCTTTTTTGGAGGAGGGTATCAAAATGTAGTCAATCAAGGACGAGTGTTTGCCGTCAGATGAGCAATATGTATATCCTGGTATTTCAAAAGGGAAAATATCACATGTTGATATTAGATGCCTATTTGTAAGGAAGGATTGTAGTATGTAACCTTTATTATTCGTAATTTCTGAAATCAATTTTTTTGGTAAGTCCGCATTAACGTCACCGCAGATGATCACATAACCTTTTTGATATTATTCATCATAAAGGCATTCCACAGTTTCCATTTTATTAATTGATAATCATCTAAAGAGGCGTTTTTGGAAGGAAACCACACACAGAACATAAACAATCTGAGAGCGCGCAGGCTTATTTCAACTGCGGTAACTCTGTCGTTCCCGATGTTATTCATAGGACGAACCGGTAATGATTTTAGATAGTAAATTGCAATTCTTCCAATCCAGTACAATCAATTCTGCTATCCGGTCTCGAAAAAAGCCGTAAAATTCTTGTCAATGCTTTGAAAAAATTGCAGTTGCTTTGGATATAATCAATACTCGTGTATGCTTACAATATCTATCGTATGAAGTAATGAACAAAGATAGGGCGTTCCTGTCATAATGCCCTTCGCATTCCAAGTCATTATGTTTAGAGTAGTCATCATTCAAAAAGTAAACAAAAGCTTTTCTACATGCAAGTTAGAGACAATAAATCATTTATCTTTCGCACCATTCTCTTGCTAATAGAAATTCCGGACAAATTTCCTGCTTAAAGTTTTTGGTAAGCAGATTTTCCGGAACAGTGAAACGAACGGTATAAATTTCAACGTTTATATTTACCACTTTTTAAGAAACCTAATATTTGTGATCTTTACTTTTCGATTGTATGCATGTCTGCATATTACATGATTTAACTATTCTGGACCATAGTCTGCTTTGATTCGAGATAACAACAAAGATTTTATTTTCAAACTCCTCTTCATTCCACTGAATGTTATAGTAGTTATTCGCACCTGGATTGGTTTCGAATTATCATTATTCATATCATTCATGTCATCGTTTTGCAGTGGAGAATTTCTAGCATCCGATAATCGACATTGATTAGCTTGATTTTCTTTCTCAACACTTTTCTTTTCAAATGTTCTTCCTTTATCTGCTTCACATATTGCAGTAGGTGATGTAGTGTTAGGGGTTTGTGCTACTTGAGATTACATCAAACCTACAGTGCGAATCTTGTATGTTGGTACCATAGAAACGCTTCAGCCAGTATTTCTATATTCTTGTTGATCTGACAAAATCCTATTTCGAGATTCTAGATGATGGCTATCAATTACACTTGTGTTCGGAACTGTAGTTTCTTTTAGAGTCTTAAAGCAACTCCTACTGTCTATTCTACTTGGTGCATCACATGTACTTGGCCCGTGCAGCAACTGCAGTTGTAGTTGTTGTACGGCTTAACGCCATTTGTCAGCACACGATAGGCTATACATGGCGTCCAGTATTAATGGTGGAGAAAGAACCCCCGGAAAGAACCACCAACCCACGAGAAGCTGCTGAGAGCTACCCACATTGGCCGAATATTAGACTCTAACACTAGCAGAGGTGAGATAGCAGTTATCCGTAACGGTGAGCGCTTTAGACCACTCGGGAACGGTGAGCGCTTTAGACCACTCGGGGCCCCCAGCAACTGCAGACTATAAATTCGCCTGTACAGATAATTCCAAGTTATAAAATCAAATAAATGAATAAATAATAAACATGTATGTATGTGATTCGAATTTTTAACGTAGTTTTAACACATTTTTAGTCATGTCACTACGATTTCTGCAGTTAGGCAGTTTATAATGATGTCTAGCACGGGGACATCATTCCGCAGACATGTAGCATGATGTCTTACCCAATCCAAACACACACCTCTTAATGATGAACGCCAAGCGATGAAGCTGTTAGTACCATTTTTGTAAATCGTTGGTATGACTCGGGATCGAACCCACGACCTCCCGCTTCCGCGGCGAACGCTCTAACCACTAGACCACCGGAGCGGTTGTGTATGTATGTATGTATGTATGTATGTATGTATGTATGTATGTATGTATGTATGTATGTATGTATGTGTTACGCGCTTAGGCTCGAATAAACAGTAACATAGAAAGAGTGAAAATAACAAGCTTGTAATACTTAATAAACAATTTATTGAGTACAAATATTTTTCAGAAAAGAAAAATAAACTTACGGTTTTAAGAATCAATTCTAAAATTAATCCATAAATAATTCAAAATATTATCCACTAGAGAAATTGCAAAAGTCCTGGTACTAAACTGTCCAAATAATTCTAAGTTCGAATTCCAACGATGTATCCAAAATGGAAGACGATGTCAATTGATGAAGTCAGTTCTTCTTAATAAAATCTCTATGGGCACAATTCTTTTCCAGATAAATAACAAAATAATTCCTCTTCATCCAAACGAACTGACACAATTTCCAGTACAAGGTAATTTATAATAACTCAAAAAGACACAACTTAATATTCTAAAAGCCCATGTTCTTCTACTGAATAGCTCGCTCCAAAACATAGTTTATATAGCTGTTTTTACGTAAACAAGAAGTGTCACGTGATCTTCTAGAAACTATCAGAACTAATTTACGTTTAAAGAATCACGTACACACCTTATGACCTAACTAAAATAGAAAGATGTTTATATAAAACCCCACAACGTCCTTAGATCCAGCCAATCATTTTAAAAGCTTGTTTACAACTCTGAAGCCAGGTCAGAAAAGAGGTCAACACCTGGTGTATATTCTGTAAAAGTACAGGTCACCCCCACCCCACCCATTCAATGAACGAATCTTAAAACTTAAAATGCCAAATTTAAATCTAATTAACAAACAATAAAAATAAATATAAATGACTATCAAATATACTTAACAGTATGTATGTAGGTATGTATGTATGTATGTATGTATGTATGTATGTATGTATGTATGTATGTATTTATGTATGTGATCTTACTGCAAACCAAAGAAAAAACAAACACATCATTATAATATAACAAACATGTACGTTATAAGTTCCCCTAGTTTTGGTCAAGTGGCCTGAGTATGGGTGAATCAAAGGAAAGGGAAGTTGATGTAATTTTGTTTGGCATCATATGCATTTTGCCCGTGCAGCAACTGCAGACTATAAATTCGCCTGTGGGGCCATCCATAAATAACGTCACACGATTTGGGTCGATTTTGACCACCCACCCCCTTGCCCCCCTCGTCACACGTCGTCACAAAAAGTCAGATCCCCCTCAAATATGACGTCACAAAGCTCTGATTTCCCCCCCCCCCTTTCTCCCGAAAAAGCCGTTTTTGCTATTTGAAAATTAACATGTTTCTAATCACTTTATTGTCAGTGTAGTATGTATTTAGTGTGGCGCTGCATTCTGATATTGTTGGAGAATGCATCAATTAAAAAGGAGGCACTGGAAAGTTGAAATTTGCATAAAATTCTTTTGAATATATTCGTCGTCTAGCTAAAACTGCAGATGTTCAGAATATTGTATTCAAATTCTCCTATAATTATCAAATAAAGTAATTATAACTTTAACAAATAATTTGAAACTTTGTAGTAGAACACCGAATTCTCGGGGTTTGCCACAAGCTCTTTTTGGAGTTTTTTGTATCGGTATATGATGTATGTTTAGCGTGATCCTTTGTTTTTTGTGGCGGCAAATGTGTTTAATTCTTGCAAACAGTAATCAACTTTAACTTGAAAATCTGCATCATATTTTATTCCATTCCACTTAAGAGCCACTTCTTCTTGGCAAATATTTCTGCTCTTTGTAAGATATGCCAGCACGTACGCCTCAAAAAGACACTGGAACATTTTACTTTTATCCATCGTAGCAGTCAATTCTTCACCCGACCCCACCCAAAAAAAATTAATTTATTATGTTTGTAATATAAACTTTATATATATAAACTTTAATTATTCTATTTCTTAAATGTAGGATCTTTTATAAAAGAAATATGAAAAAATATCAACCATTATAAATTATTTACCTTTCTATCAAACTTTTTAATTTAATTTTATAGCACAAAAAATTTTAAAATTTAAAAAGTTTGGCGAGAAAAAAGATCATTTCAACCTCGCTTATTCGACACCAGCGGACTGGAAACGGAAAAATGTTATTTGGAAAAAGCCACTATGGGGCTAGTAGGGGTGTTGGAAGTTCGAAAAGGAGTCCATCTTAATTTAAGCTCATGCACGACACGCGTGAAGCTACTTAAAACGTCATTAAATAAATTCTCAGCAATCAAAAGATTAAGTGGAAATTTTATTTAAAGTTTCGCATTTTGATGTGACGTCACATTTCTTAAACACCCCCTCGTCACACATCGTCACAAATGTGTGACCCCCTCCCTTAGGTGCGTGAGGTCATTTATGGACGGCCCCTGTACAGATAATTCAAAGTTATAATATCAGATATGTATGTATGTATGTATGTATGTATGTATGTATGTATGTATGTATGTATGTATGTATGTATGTATGTATGTATGTATGTATGTATGTATGTTTTTTTGGGGGGGGCACCAGACAGATGCCCCCTCCCCCTATGAAAAAAACTAGTAAAAAAGTTTAATGTATGTGTGTGTTCCCCCCGATATGTAGTTTTGTGTTTTTTATAAATTCCATTTAAATAACCTAACCTTAAATTTTTCCTATCGGGATTATATGATAATAGGAGGATATTTTTTCCTTAGTGTTTTTCTATGACATTGTCACCCGAACCTTAAGGTCCATCATGGGTGTCTGTCTCATTTCATAAAGTTAACCCTGGCTAGGGGTTTCCTAAATCCTGTGTATGCTATTTGATAATTTGTGGTGTGCTATATGTATGATGCTATATATATTCATATGAATATTGTATATTTGTTAGGATAGCCATTCTTGTCAAATTTCCCAGTTTTCTAACCATATAAATACCTCTAAACGGTATTTATTTCCGTAAATTTTTATTTTCATTTAATTCATATATGTTCAATAATTTTGAATTTAGTACAAAACATGGTGTCTTAAAAATAAAACTTTTTTTCTTGGGGGCACCAGACAGATGCCCCCTCCTCCTATCAAAAAAAACTGGTAAAAAAGTTTTCATGTATGTATGTGTTCCCCCCGATATGTAGTTTTGTGTTTTTTTATAATTTCATTTAAAACTGACCTAACCTTAAATTTGTCCCATCGGGATTATGTGATAATAGGAGGATATTTTCGTCCCTAGTGTTATCTATGACATTTCCACCCGAACCATAAGGCTCATCATGGGGGTCTGTCTTATTTCACAAGGGTAACCCTGGCTAGGGGTTTCCTAAATCCTGTGTATGCTATTTGTGTTGTGCTATATGTATGATGCTATATATTCATTTGAATATTGTGTATTTGTTAGGATAGCCATTTTTGTCAAATTTTCCCAGTTTTTCTAATCATATAAATACCCTTCAATCGGTATTTATTTCAGTAAATTCATATATTTTCAAGAATTTAGAATTTAGTACAAATATTGGTGTCTTAAAAGAAACAAGACCCTATTGTTTTACTGTTTGCTCTATGATGTTCCATATTTGTAATTTCCTTATTTATATACTAGATCACTTGGATCGAAATGGGATTCGTGCAATTTTTTTATTATTATTTGCACTTCACCCTTTTCGATCTATTTTGTAATCTTTATTTATTTATAATTAAAACCTTATTACATTCCAAAAATGTTTATATTCCCTTAAAAACGGGCTTTCTGTGTAGATTCACGATCTCCACAGAGTAAATATATATACTAACCAGTGATTTTTTATATGATAGCATGCTTCCCTTAAGAAAGAACAAATCTTAACTATATAATCTATCTAAATAAATCCATGTTTTGTTGTAATGTAAATGTCTCTAGGTGAGCTTTGTTCCAAACTCTTTCACGGGCCTGTCCACTTCGCGTGGCGCCATGTGATATAGCCCCGTGCTCTCATTGCTTGTACTTTTCTCTACCCGAGTTCCCTGTTCCCTCCTTATCTAAAATTTTCCCCATAAGTCCTTATCGGTCCACATGCTATCATAGTCTTAATAATAAAATGTATTATTTGTCAAGATACCATCTAGATATAACAATTGTTTTTCTTCATATATCTGATTTACCCTAATATTCTTTATGATTTTGTTCCTGTCAAATTGAGTCTTAGAACATTCTGTAATAACGTGTTTCTTAGTAAATGAATAATTTTTGCATAGTGGACATTTTGGCGACACTTCGATCATATGCCGTCTCACTGCTATTTCCCCTGTCAACCATGCATCATGCATGTATTTGAACATGTATGTAATATGTATGTATGTATGACATCTTACTGAAAACCGAAGAAAAACGAAACGCATCATTACAATATAACAAATATGTACATTATAAGTGCCCCTGGCATTAGTCAATTATAGCAAGGCTAAGGAAGTTAAGATTATCGGATTTCTCACTGCCGGCAGATTACTTGTGCAGATGTGGGTGAAATGAGCTCAGTATTTTGAAATAGCTTATGCAAATATGTTATGACTGTAAGGTAACTCCTCAAGCGGCAACATAACCCATCTATATTTCGTTCGTATTTAATCAAGGAACATCTTACCCTGAATGTTTAGATAACAGAGATTTTGCTGACTGCTACAGTTGTGTAGATGTGAATTATATATTCTTGTCATTCGTCTGCATACCTAAATCTTTTTTTTTTATTCTAGTGAATCTTGATAATAAGTTCTATTGCCTACTTACTGCTTTGTGAACGTCGTTAAAATGAGAATTACATTTATTCTACTGATCCTCTTTCACCAGTTGTTCACGTGCGTCGCTTATGGCAGCGTAAACTTGTTTTTGGGGAGTTCATTCTGTCAACGCATCATCCAGAACGACATAGAAAAAGCAGTTAGAAATGTGTGCACAGAGATGAATAGTACCAATCAAAACGAAGCTGCAGCTGCGAAACTTCAAAACGTGGAAAAGAAAATTGACGACTCTCTGGCGAAATTAGGATATCTCCGATCAGCCATCGGTAAGCATGTATTTTAATTTCTCAATGATTAGCTCTAAACCGGTTCTAAACTACAGTGTATGCGTGTATATATATATATATATATAACCAAGTACTTGCTATACATACTTGACTAAACTGCATCCACTCAACCGTCCAGCCGCTTTGCATTATTAGTAGCGAGAGTATAAACCATAATTTTAAATGTCCAATATAATAATTTAAAGCGACTTTGTCTGGATAAAGTCTTATGTAAACTAAATCTATGCTGCATTTATTACTTTTAAAGATAACAGCGAAAACTATAAATTCTTTCCAAATGACTGAAAAGTTTATAAACCATTAGTTCATTGTCGATTGTCAACTAAGAGATTTGTGCCACATTTCGTTACAGACTGGGTTTCTTGTAGACTACTGTAAGATAATGTTAAATTTAATGTGCACTGATCTTAAATAACGCTTTCTTGTGCATCATGAATATTTCTGACAGCTGATGGAAATTCCTACGTTATGTTCTCATCACAATTACCTTAAAATTGCAAGTAACTTGGGACCGTTTTTGCAGTGTATGCATTAATATTTTGAACAGTTTCCTGATATTATAATTAATGAAAACTCTCGTCCAGTATTCTGAAATGTGCACATTAGTAAAGCTGTGTACTCGAAACCCAAATTTAAGATTATTCAGATGCGAAACTGGGGATTATAGGTCATTGAAGCCTTTTTATAACATCAACTCTTGTTTTATGAAAACTCGTGAAAAGGACCGGTATTAGATAGATTGTAGAAAAGTTTGTATTCAAATTGTTGCTCATGATAGATGTAAAAATTGTCTTTTTTAAAAATTTCAAAATTCCTGGTGATTTGTCCATCTGTGTTCTTGAAGCACCTGCGTTTTTTTTTTAAATGAAATACCAAAAGCATCTTTGATACAACATTTGGATAAATGGTTAGTTGGCATTAACTGTTTAGTTCAGGTAACATTCTTATTTCAACATGGAGAAAATATTCTTATTAGTCTGCCAATAAACTTTTATTTTCCTTTTTTTTTAATAAAAAAATTTACATAGACTATTTTCACTAGTTTGACTTTGATACTTAATACAAACATAATATTTATGGGATAGTTTATGCCCATAAGTGAAAGGCACCTTTAATTGACTAAAAATATTCTTTGCAGGCAAAATTGCAAAGCCCTGTCCTACTGAGTACGAGTATTATGAGCAAGAAGCTTTTTGCTACAAATTTTACAGCGAATGTAAATCCTGGACCGAAGCCCAACAAACCTGTCAAGGCGAAGGTGGGAATTTGATCAGTTTGACGGAAGCGAACTTAAACTACTTCAGAAATTTTGCACAAAGGAAATCTGGTAAAGATTAGCAGCGGCGTTTCAATATTAAGTCCTATTTTAAATTAATATATTTAGAACCATCGTGGATTACAATAAGTTGTCTAAGCAAGTGAATCCAGCATGTGTAGTCAACAAAGTGCCAGTGTCTGTCTAATTTGTTTCGCTGCGATTTCTCATCGTGGCATTAAAAGATATTAAGTTCAGAAGACTGTAGCTACACAAGAATAACACCATGTGAATACATGGATCACCACAATTCTCTTACTTTTTAATCGAATTTTATTCCGTAAGTGTTAACTTCACCACTTCAGACTAATATTTACAAGTTTGCATGACCAAAAAAATGTATAAAGATTTGTCATTTTTAACGTCTCAAATTGACCCTCCTATATCTTGGTGGGCAATGTCCACTATATATCTACATTACGTTAAACATTACGTATTATCTGATATCTTTTGCATTTTAGGTAGTTGTAATCACGTTTGGGTCGGTACAACGGACGTTTCCTCACCACTAAAGTGGAACTGGCTAAATGGTCAAGCGGTTACCGCTGTTTTCTGGTCACCTGGCCAACCGGACAATTGGGACGATAGGGAGCATTGTGGGGATCTTATAAAATTGTCTAATTACTTGATGAACGATGAAGATTGCAGTACCAGACTACACTTCATTTGCCAGAGGGTTGAAAACAATTAAACCATTTACTTTTCTATTTAGAAACATGGATAAAATGCATATTTGAAATTTCATAATCTTAAAAAATTGTTATCATAAATAAATTGTTATAACCCTTTCAGCCTCTGTGTATTGTACATCTTGTTTAAGAAGAGCTTCGGGTCTATAAAACTTTGAAATACAGTAAGTTCTGAAGTATATTTAGTTCACTCGTTCCATAGTCAACAATTTCTTACGGGTGGTTTTCAGTTTCTTTAGCTAACTGTCGTGTGAATATAAAGACTAAAGGAAATATTACCAGCTCTAGAATTAAGGTATTTCGATGTGAGAACGGCGGCAAGGATGTCACATCCTTTGATTTAGTAATGTAGTGACGATAATGCTTTTACCAAAAATGATGCAAAGCTGACATCCATTTCAGTTATACAAATGTTTATTTAAATTTTCATTTGAATTTGATTTTTTCAATGTTAATAGTGCACAAATATAAATAATTATACCGATAGTGAATAAAGGTGGGTTATATGCTAAGTTTTCTTTTGACTATTTAGTAATATAAAAACCTACACTTGTAATCCTGACTTTTCACGATTGAATCGAACATCTATTTTATTTTATATTAGTCGTGTTTGGTGGCTATATCTTCGCCTCCATTTATACTAGTTTACTGGGATTTGGTATCTGTTCAAACTGGAAGTGTGCAGTTGCAGACTAGAACATTAAACTCTACCCACACTCACAACTTGTATCTGACTACGCGTATTTGGCAATTTATATGCCCCTTAAAACCCTGTAAGCCGCCTTGACTTTTGTTGATTATAAAGGTTTAGTTGCATGTCTGATCTGGCGCTATATGCACGTGTTGAATTTGAAAAAAGTTATAAAAGTTTCGTAAATATAACCATTTCCGTATCGCACAACTGTCGTGTGCATCTTCTATTCAGATTTGGTCAAACTGATTTAAAGATGTCCTCCACGCCACAAGTAGTCACCCTTACTGATCAGTCGTCTTGACTTGTCTGCTTGGATTAGATTATCCGGGCTAATACAAGTAATTAAAGAACATCCTGGAGCTTTGTATATGCCAGTGGTTCTCACCAGGCTTTGCATGGTTTCTTTCTCCTCCAGTAACACTAGAAAGCGTGACGATAAACGGAATATATAAAAACCTTAGTATTTGCGTCAGCATCTGGTTAGAGTGAGAAGTTTGTACTTGAGCACCCAAACCCCGGATTCAGTTGCCTAGAATGTGAAATTAGTGTTGAATTCTTTAAGATCTAATACATTGTAATATAGAACGTGAAAACAAACTTAGCAGCTTTGTAACCTTTAACAAATTTATTTCCCGGGAAAAGATTGTATAAATGGACAAAGAACTCGTTTGAAGACTCGAATCCAAATATGATCGAAAAATAATCCAAGAATTAAATACGAAAGTCAAGAGTTATGAAATGTTAAAAAAACTTCAAGCTAAAGTCTTGTTGGAAGAAGATGGAAGACTATGACCTTGGAAAATCTAAGTTGGAAGACTATGATGTATGCTGAAATGTTTTGTGCTCATCTACTCCTTTGTAGAAAGGCAATAATTAACACTTCCGGTATTGCAAATCCGAATACAATTTATCTACTGTTTTTGTCAAAGAATTCTGAGCACTTGAAATATTTCCAGAGATAACGCGATAATCTTTAAAAATACAAATTAATTGGAAAAAGGTTGATAAGGATTCGAAAACTGGTGACAACAAAAGTAGGACGTAACGTCAGATTTAACAGCACAAAACAAGAATATTTCACTAAAATTGATTATATCTTATTCTAATACGCAGTTTCGAAAAGTCTCCAAATTGCGATATCGAAAAACGGGGGAAGGAGTCACTTGATCATTTATATCACGTACTCCTAACATAACCTTGACGAGAACCAATCATAGAACTTGATAAATAAAAAGCTGTTAACTTACTATATTCATCCCACCTTGCCAACAACCAATTTTAAAATTTAAAACAAACCTGACGTGTTTTCCAGTAACGCTGAAACAAGGTCAGGATCTGTCGGCATTACTGGTTTGCTAAAGACTAATTCAGATAAACAGATTGTCTAAAATTAATCTATAGTGAATAAATTTACATAACAAGAGCATGTAATGAAAACAAAACTAATTTTAAAACTAGCAATTAAATTAATATGTACATATTACATCAGATATACGTAACAATATATTATCCACGGTATTTTACAAAGGACATGGGTTTAAATTAATTTAAAAGATGGCTTAATGGCAAGAGAAAAAACGAAACCATGTTTGGAAGAATTTATAACCGACTGTTTCATATATTTATAACTGTATGACAGCTGTCAAATGTTAACTTTAGTAACTATTAACAATACAAACTGCATATCCTTGCAACATCTACATTCCTTAAAATATTTCAATTGAAAAAAATCCGAGCAACCATTGCTCAATTAATTCCCCAAACATTAAGAGTAAGATTGAATACTTTATATTTCGATTAATAATATCCCTTAATTTAAAGTGTTTACAAATGTAAGGTTTTGATTGCCGTGTATAACTTGTATGCTAATTGCAAACTAGACGTGAAGTAATTTGTTATGTACAACGCTTCGCCTATGTTAACAGCGAATTTTCTTGGGTATAGTTTCTTCGCACAGGCGGAGTTGCGTTCGAATATTCTGTATATTTCTATTTGTGTAAGCGTTTTTTTTTAAATATATCGATTGTGAGCAGCAATAAGTGTGTAAATATGTGTGCGCGCTTGCGTATTAGGGTCTATTAAGTATCGTTTCAGATAGGAATATACATGTTACTTTTAATATGAAAATATTGAAAATAATTTTTTTAAAGACAAAATTACTAGGTTTCCATGTGCGTCTGCAACTCGTGCTAGAAACAGGCTACTTTAAGGGGATTCGTCGCCATTTTTAGTATGTTCAGCTTCAAAAGGATTAGGATACAATACAACACACATCGTATCTCGCGTTCAAATGACAAATGGCTAAAAATATTAATATACTCTACATTAGTTACAATGGGATCAGCATAAATAATTGTAGCAATTCTTCAGGGTTTAATGGCTTAATTAAACACAACAAAATGAATATTTGACTCCGTATTGATATCTGATGCAACAATAATTTACGGCGTCATAATGCAATGCAGAGTACAAAGATATATAAATAAAATTCAGATTTCGAGAATTTTTAAAAAATACGTTATATCCCTCTATCAGAGCAACATAGCATCATTCTAGCGTTGGATCTTAATTGTGGCACAACTCTAACTTAGAATACGGCTTTTCGATGAAGACCTGGATGTAGCAACTAAACGTTTGAAAATTGTGATGATTTTTATCCCACTGATACCTTGCAGTAAATATTTACTTTATTAAAATACATTCATTGTAGACATTCACCAAAACGCCAAACCTCTATACGTGTAAAGCATGATAGTTCCATTGTATGTCTGAACTAATAAAAACATGTTTCATTTTACGTACGCAAATTGTCCAATTTTATCAAACAAATGAGATTTTTCTATAGTTGGCTTGTTTGTATTTTTGTTGGTTTTTTTTACCAGTTTGCTTTGTGGCTTAACGCCATTTTTTTAGCACAATATAGGCTATAAATGTAGGCCATTATAAATTGTGTAGGAAGAATCCGGAAAACCCCAGAAAGAACCATCCACCCACGAGAAGTGGATGGCAAGCTTTCTCACATACCCACATTGGCCGAATTTGAGTCTTGAACCCACATAGACAGAGGTGAGATGGCAGTGATTCGTAACGGACAGCGCTTAAGACTACTCGGCCCCCTATATTTGGCTTTTAATTCCTCAATATGTTTAGTTAAAGGACATTGGGAATTTAACAATTCACTTCTAAAACATGTTTCCTTGCGAACTCCCATAGCAGTATTGTGCGAGAGAACTAAACATACTGGAGAGCCAGACTAATATCAAATAATGCCTTGCCTTCAGATGGACTATAGGGCCTGGGCTGGCCGATCAATTTAAAGCCCTCGCTTTTACCGACCGTTGCCATCTCAACTCGGTCCGTATGGGTTCGAGTCTTGGGCTCTGCTAAAGTAATTATGTGGACAAGTCTTGTCAGTGGTATCCCCTGAGTCGCTGGATCCCCGTTTTGCCAGGTTCTTCCTCCACTAGTCATAAAAGTCCGCCATATCTAGCTGATCGTAGGTCGAGAAATGACGTTAAATCCAAAGCGACAGCATCAGAAAGTAAACACCAATTACCTCTTGTATAATATTGTATATACTAACTCCAAACAATTCCATTCCTTTAAAGTAAATTGTGCGCAAGTAAATCTGGTAGTAACGAGAGGCACAAATCTTCCCAAAACATCTCAACTTTAGTATATTCCCTAATTCGATGGCATATATATTCAGGAGTGTCCATAAACGATGTACAAATTACTTTTCTACCAATTGAAATAAAATGTATTTGTAGCAATTGTTTTAACGACATTTTTGTTTAAGACCACCATTCTTGTAGTCCGTTCGTGCATATTTATGTCAGAGAAATTGTGTTGCCAATCGCCATCTTTGTTTATCAAATTATGTGTGCCACTTGCCTCGTTAGGTAGAAAGTTCTCCATTTTTTGATGATGATCATACTTTTACTACTCGTGTTGCCGGCTAAGTACTTTTAAGTTAACTAATCTGTGAGATTTTCTGTTTGCCTGATTCCAGCTATTATTCAGTAGTTTTGCTTTTATTAAGCTTCGGTATATTAGACTATTTACTTGAATGGATTGAAAGAAAAAAACTAAACATAATTCATACTAAACCATTATCACTATCATCTACAGAAGTTTTGAATTCTTCTAATTCCATGCCAAAGCCAATTCTTCTACCTGAAACACATTCTAATAATGTCATTGTGTCATACGGGCAATTCTAAACAATTAACATACGTTATCAACTGAAACTATATTTTAAAAATTAGCCCAAGCGCAAAAAACATGACTCCAAAAGCTTAACGTAACAATTTTATTTAGAGGCGGTCCCCTTGCAAGTGGAATTAGTCCGTTATGTAAAGCTGTAACAGTGTTTAACAATGTTACACACGATTGCAGGTTGTTGTAGTAATAGTGTATAGCTAAATTTTGCCAACGTGTATAGGTTCTTTTTAAAAAATATTAAGAGTGACATGATTGTGTAGGACCTGTAAATAGCTATGAACAAATACTAAACATATTATCAGTAGTGGATATGTTGACAAGTTTGGGATAATTTATCATAGGTTGGTGAGGTCATGTACATTATTTGAAGAAGTAAGTTACTTCGTGACTGATGTGTTAGGGCATGTGGCGTCCTTTACGATGTGGTCTATTTGCAAATTATCACGTAAGAATTGTAGCAAAACGTGTTTCCACCTATATATATAGCTGGACACTTTTCATCAGGTCTTATTTCTTATATTCTGATTATAATATCAACCTTCAGATTTATTTATGTTGTGTTTAGCTAATATTTGCGAGGAAACATTTCTTTAGAATATTCGTTAGAACTACATAATAGTATTATTCTCTGATTATTGTTTATAAAGGCGTTCTGGACGATGCCATTTGAGCTGTACAATCGAGGATTTAAAAATCATTCGGAAGACTCAATCCTTTTGGACTCAAAAAGAACTATTTTAGGATTATTTCGGATTAAATTCATAAGACTCTAAGTTATATTTACATTTTTCTAGGATTTTGAGAATTAACGTATTTAAGGTTTCCAACATTTGTTAGTTTAGCTTCTTCCTGTTAATTAATTTATGACAATAGAGTTGTAAGAAGTAAAATTGACAATATGCCTCTAAGATGAGTTTCCGTTTAGAAGGAAGTAGCACATTGTCATCAAATTCACATGAATGATTTTTAAAGCTTGAACGAATGCTAAAACATATATCATATTCCAACCTCCCATAATGCAAGTATTCACGAGAGCATTGTTCGAATTGTATCGAGTGGATTATTTTAAAGAATGCTAAACTAATAATAACCGTGATTCTACCAAAAGGTATGAAGGGTCTTTAGACCACTACTGGAATATTTTTGCTATTTATTTAATTTCATTTTTTATAATTATGTTTACCATTCGTTTTAGTTTATTGCAAAAGTCTACACCTGGTAACCTAAAATCACTCTCTTCCCAATATGTGTAAATGACTTATATATCCCTCCCTTTTATCCTTACTTCAAACCAGATAACATTAGTTGTATCAATATTGATGCTAAGTTCAGAAAAGTTTCAACAACACTATAAGAGATCACAGAAAGACTACAATAATCTTCTCTTACCCTCTAGAGCCACTAAGTGGCCAGAGTGGTCCAAATCGGATGTGGCATATTGTGGGTTCCAACCACAGCCGAGTCATATAAATGACTAGCAAAATGTACTAGCAGCTGGATTGCTTGGCGCTCAGTATTAATAAGCAAGTGTTGCTACGTTTAGGCCTTGTTTCATGACAATATGACTGGATGGGACATGTCACATGTCTGTGGCATGATGCCTCAGTGCTAGATATCACTATAAACTTCCAAATGCAGACAGAACAGCGATATCACTCAAACTGTTAAAGATACGTTATCAAAAATCCAAATTGAGACGTCTAATTGCCTATATCTTCTTATATGTGAATCCAATTAGAAACATAGCTATTTACTGCAACATGATTTGATATTATTATATAAATGAATATCTAGTTTATAACAGAATCTCCACAAGTAAGAAAGATACGTTGTTCTTAATGTTCTTAACGGAATCAAAAGTCATCACAACGTCAATTGATAGCTATAAAACATGCGTGTAGTGTTTTTCAGTACAAAACATTAACTCCTCCGAGGTTTTGATCTTTTCCCCAATACATCTGCTTTATTAAATTTTATGTGAAGCGTTCATTCAATCCCTTTGGTCACCAGTCCATATGATACTGAAATATTTTGTATCATTTCGGTATACAAGCATGTATATCTTTCTGTCTTGATAACAGTTTCCCTATACAGAACCCATAGTTTATGATAATGACAAGGAAAGGACAAATCCTTCCAACAAATATAAAACTCAGTTCTGAAATCATATGAACCTGGACTTTTATTGTCACCAGTTTCTTTCAATCAACTTACGGCTTCTTCACAAGTAATGTAGTAGTTATGTGAGAAAATTGGGAGTGGATGAACCACTTGGTATGTGGAATGCGCCAAATACAGCGATGCCGCTCAGATTTCACTTGACAATACATACCAGTTGCACAATTAGCCAAACCATTATTCATATACTTTCTCAGATTTATAATCAGTCCTACAAGTGGAAGGAACTGGCACTTTTACAATCGTCAATAAAAGAATGTGTTTTTTGAAAATACACTTTACTCAGCCCAGAAACTAAATCGTATTATAAAGGAGAGCTCTGTCTTTTACAGAATGTTTATGTTAGAGGATTGTGTTTCCTTTCCTCTGGGTAACTGAGCTACAAAAGGCTCGTGCAAACAATTCGCTCGTTGATATAGATGTACCCCTTTCAAACCCTGGAAATTGTTTATAAATTACTTTATTACATATCTGTTTAGTTTTTCATGGCTAATTAGGCGTTCGATACACATGATCACTCCGTGAATCCGTACTGCAAACCTTATATTTCACCCAGCCTTGAAATATTCAATACTAGTCCACTCATAAAAGTCAACCTACGTTTGTAATTTTAAGAAATGCATTCATATTGCGTGAAAAAGGCAGCGTAGGATATTTGGGAGCAACGTTCCCTCTAAGCTGCGAGCGCGCAGCTGCTCATGCATCCCCGCGCAGCTGAATTGTCAATCCAACGTTATATTTTGCTCGTCTCCGTAATGCTTGCACAGTGCAGAGAGCACTGCGCGTACCTTTACCATTAGCTTAGAAGGAACAGTGTTGGGGAGTACTGTAAGATGTGGCTAAGAGGTATGGGGTATTTCACAATATCTACCGCTAAGAGGAGCTTAGTTATACAAAATAATGTTGGACAGAATGTTTGACAATGAGTTGTCCTATAAGGCTGGAGTGACACCAAACACGACAAAAATGTATACACCATTTACTTTGCCGCTTACATATTGAAATGAAGGTTTTAAAAAATCTTCAGAGTAAGAAAGACCGTGGAATTCGAGATTCAAGGCATGGTTAAAAATGTAAACTGTTCAGAGCAAACATCACCCCTGCTTTAATTAGACACATAACTCGGTGACTACCTGGTAACCTTTATAAACCCAGATGGTTTGCAACGTGAGACAAGTAACAGTAATAGTTGTATCATATCTATAGACCAATAATGCAGGGAAAGTAACTTCGGCATTTGATCTTCAAAGTGCAGAAATCTGGCCGCTACGACCATTATTAACCAAACTGTTTAAGAAATCTATTAACAAACACTATTCAACTAGATGATCTCTTTCTCCACTGCAACATTAGTAGCAGACGACACATTTCACGACATAAATCATATAACGTAACTGAATGCATTTGAGCTTCGGAATTCCAAACATATGCTCGCCGTAGTTTTACAAATATATGTTAAGGAGCATTGTTATATGTAGGAGCTCTATATGTCTATTATCGAGGACTCGATTTTGTTTAGTATATCTAGAGACGACACTGACAATTGTTTCCATCTTTAGGTAAACGTATCACTGAGCAGCAGCTGTTTTGACCTTTTGACGCCAACTTGGAAGAATTATATATTGTTACAATGTTGTTGACTTTTCATCACCGAAGAACAATATGCAAATTGCATTTTGTTTACATTTTGATGTCTTGATACTGTTCAAGTAGGAAACAAATACGTAAACAGAAAAAAACATTTTAGACTTTCATGTTGAAACATCCAAATGATTAAAAATCTGCATGATCGAAAGAGTCCTAATATTTTTAATAAATATGCTTAAATCAGCATCGCTCCTTGCACCATCAATTTTTTAAATGAAAACATAAAAAGATGTTATCTAAATTAATAAGCTTTTTGTATACAATTTAAATGTATGTAATTATCGTTATAATTTAATAATATTGTCACGACACTGACTATGATGTACAGTTCTTCATTAAGAAGGATGGGAGAAAAAGATCACCTATTGATCCTTAACAGGCTAGATTTGCGATGTAAGGAAACAACCACGTGCCTTTAACATATTTTTAAATAAAGTAATATGTTTGATAACTTTACTCAGATTCAATGCTAAAGAGTGTATCACCATATCAACAATTCCAACATGATGAATCTGCGCAGTATATATGTAGGCTCAAGCTCATTGATACGTAAGTCATATGGAGATTGTTCAGATGATTGTACAGTATCTTTGATACAATGCCAAAATACCTAATTACTTTTTTGTAGAAGTATACATTAGAAAATTACAAAGAATGTGCTAATGCGATAAATTCAAAACAATATCACTTCTTTGTTCCGAGGAACATACATTTCTGGCAAACAATCTCGATATATTATTACCGCGTAATAAACTCGATCTATCAGCCTGTCTGGAATAAAACATGTAGTTTCGTCCATGTATATGCTTAGTTACGTCATACAAGTCTCTATAAAGTAAATAGATCAATTCAACTTCTAACTGGGAAGATACATTTAACTATTAAAGACAGAATATATTTTGAATGATTTTTTTAAAATGCTGCCTACTTTCATACATCCACCCAAATATAGCAATCTTGTAATAACGTGCATGCAAGTCTCAATTCGAATGCGTTTCGTGAAGATTAAAACCTAAATAGAAATGATGAAGCAAGAATGTGCTTTGGTACACACTTTTATCGTTATCTCAAAAGCTAAGGATTAATTAAAGTGCGATTGAAATATCAGTAACATTAACGAAATTTGGTGTTTTACGTGCCTGCAGTTAGAGACTAAGATGAAAGCAAGTTCAAAAGCACAGTACCATATATTTTCTCTTCCCTCCAACCATGCTGACTAACACAAAAACGTCATATCAAACTGAAATATTCAAGACCTA
This sequence comes from Unio delphinus, assembly GCA_029339505.1. Classification (NCBI taxonomy): domain Eukaryota; kingdom Metazoa; phylum Mollusca; class Bivalvia; order Unionida; family Unionidae; genus Unio; species Unio delphinus. The sequence continues at coordinate 17,268,077 of JAQISU010000029.1, read as the reverse complement.
TTTAGGCAATCGATTCGGATCGGTGAATCTGTGGATAACATATATGACTAAGACACCGATAATGGAGAATACGTACTCGTAACACGATACGATATTTTGTTACGTTTATGGTCTCAATAAGTAATCTAATATCGAATTCGGTGTCGAATTTAGAAAAAGCAACTTGGCTGTTAGGGTTTAGTACTGCTTATTCAAGATGTTTTCGTATTAAAGCTCCAAATAGCATTATAACCCCGTAATTTATCTTGAATATCGTTGGGTCATAATTTAGTATCAATATGAGTTTATTGTATGAATAAAATATCCATTTTGTAGTAAAATGACTCATTTTATTTCCTGAATTTTATACAGGTATTCATATAGATTCCACTGCAATTTAATGTTGATATTTGAAGCCATTTGTGATTTGATCAAATTATACAATCTTTTTTTTTTTGCATGGTAATATATTGCAGATATTATTGTTCACAGTTAGTATAATGTAATAGAATAATATAACGAACATGATCTAGCTTCTAAAATAGGAATAGATAACGTAGTTTGTGAACAACAATGTGATTAGTAATGCGCAAACCAGTCTGCTTTATATATATATATATATATATATATATATATATATATATATATATATATATATATATATATATATATATATATATATATAAGTGTGTGTGTGTGTGTGTGTGATTTAATGATTCTTTCACACTTCCTTCATGGCCATGCACGGTCCGTGGACACAAACTGTGATACAGAGCACCAATTAAACAATTTACAATCCATATTTGCTCTTTTGTCTGGAATTTTTCTGTCATTAGACACTTGCCTCAGTGTTCTTTTATCTGGGTCAAACACTTGTCCTTCATCTTGTCTTTGGGGTGAAGACGATTATTCACCCTCCTACATTCGTCTTCTGTTTCCCTGTGGTTTTCTTAAGGTGCTATAATAATATATGTGTCTTCCTTTGTATGTTTGAAAACTGGAGTGGAGGGAACTGTAATTTCAAAGGTAGTTGCTGCTTGAGCTGGGTTGCTTGGGCTCGATTTGGTTGAGGGTAGTGATTGCGTGTTGGTTGCTGGTCTGAATGTTGATAAAGTAGCATATACAGACTAGGGACACTCTTTTAAGAAATAGTGGCATTGCAAACTCTAAACTCAAAGTGGGGGGGAGGGGCAGCCCATGGTGGCGGTCTACGTGCCATTATGTGTGGTACTTGTTGAACGTGATTGAGTTTTGCAGTGTGTCGTTTAATCCAGTTTACTCACGCAATTACCCAATATGTTTGGCTTCACAATTGTACATGATTTATTTGAAATGTAGCCCTCTTAACTAGGTTTCGTTAACAGTGCATGAAATAGAGAACCTTTGTTCTTACTAGCTGCTTAATATGAATTTACAATTATTATAATCAATTTCGGCCGTATGTTTATAAACAAACGCTTAGGCACAATTTTCTATTAAATGTTTTCCTCTACAGATTAAAGTGTAGAATAAGAAAAATATTTTAATGATATTTTTACCGCTTGTTTTATTAAGTAGTACTATTTCTGATTTTTATGTATGATCTGTCAAATACTATAACTTAATGGCTCTGATCTATTGCGGATGATAGTACCATATATTTAACAAAAATGAATCAGATAAGCAGACACTTTATAAAGATTTAAATGACATTATGTTAGGGAAAAGGAGTGAAAAATATAATGTAATCATGGAAAAGTTAATGTAATCATAAAAATATAATGTAATCATGGAAAAGTTAATGTAATCATAAAAATATAATGTAATCATGGAAAAGTTAATGTAATCATAAAAATATAATGTAATCATGGAAAAGTTAATGTAATCATAAAAATATAATGTAATCATGGAAAAGTTAATGTAATCATAAAAATGTAATGTAAATCATGGAAACGTTAATGTAATCATAAAAATATAATGTAATCATGGAAAAGTTAATGTAATCATAAAAATATAATGTAATCATGGAAAAGTTAATGTAATCATAAAAATATAATGTAATCATGGAAAAGTTAATGTAATCATAAAAATATAATGTAATCATGGAAAAGTTAATGTAATCATAAAAATATAATGTAATCATGGAAAAGTTAATGTAATCATAAAAATATAATGTAATCATGGAAAAGTTAATGTAATCATAAAAATATAATGTAAATCATGGAAAAGTTAATGTAATCATAAAAATATAATGTAATCATGGAAAAGTTAATGTAATCATAAAAATATAATGTAATCATGGAAAAGTTAATGTAATCATAAAAATATAATGTAATCATGGAAAAGTTAATGTAATAATAAAAATATAATGTAATCATGGAAAAGTTAATGTAATCATAAAAATATAATGTAATCATCGAAAAGTTAATGTAATCGTAAAAATATAATGTAATCATGGAAAAGTTAATGTAATCATAAAAATATAATGTAATCATGGAAAAGTTAATGTAATCGTAAAAATATAATGCAATCATGGAAAAGTTAATGTAATCGTAAAAATATAATGTAATCATGGAAAAGTTAATGTAATCATAAAAATATAATGTAAATCATGGAAAAGTTAATGTAATCATAAAAATATAATGTAATCATCGAAAAGTTAATGTAATCATAAAAATATAATGTAATCATGGAAAAGTTAATGTAATCATAAAAATATAATGTAATCATGGAAAAGTTAAAATCCTTCAAGGCACTACAGCAAGAAACCATATACTGCACCCACAGAGTACTACTTCCATTGATATGTTTTGCACATTCCTCTTCGTGGAAATAATTTACGTGCCAACATTTCCAATAATCTCGCTTGGGACGTTTCATGTTGTTAGCATTACTAATAAGTAGAAGTTAGAACTGAGAGAAATAGCCATTAAAACCTTGGTAAGAACAAAAATGGAATATTATTCAAGTATTTGGCACCCAAATTCTAAAAGATGTTTTAAAACGTTGGAACCTATTCAGAGAAATGCCACATGATGGGCTATGCTGGGTAGGCATGGTTGATGGACTCTCTAACACGTGATGCCACACGAGCTAACGCACTCATTTCCACAAAACTAAACATCACATTGTTGAGATTTTGATGTGAAACAGGATCATTGGATGCAGAAATTCCCACACGTACTGTAATGCATTTATGACAAGATATTTGCAATATTCGACTGGAACAATAGACTGCACAGAAGACATAAATAAATTTCTTTTCTTTGAGTCAGATTTGCGTCCAATAATTTTGTATAATGCAGAAAGATGCTGTGGTTGGATAAAGTTTAGGGTCGTCATAGGGTGGGGGTGGGAGAATGTGCTGTACATGTTATATAGCCTACACACGAAAATTAACAAACCCTTCAATTTTTGCCATGTTTAGCCCTGTCCCAAACAAAACTGAAATGACGTCCCTGATAACGTAATGTCATGAGATCCATTGATGTCAAACGTTTGTGAACATAGGTGAGTTTATTTACTTCTCTAAGTTCTTATTTAAACCACGCTTGTATATATGGTAGATTCTATATCTATGTTATATATATATATATATATATATATATATATATATATATATATATATATATATATATATATATAGATATATATATATATATATATATATATATATATATATATATATATATATATCGCCGCATCCCCCACCCCGCCATCAACTAGCAATATCCTTAGATTTACTCATAATTGTTACTCTTGTCTGGTAGTTTTACGAAACGTTTCTCATTATAATATAGTTATACATGACATAACAAACCCCTGACGGGGTAGCATATCCATATTCAGACAGCCGAATATAATTGTTACTTATCTTCCTTTCGCGAGTTCAAAAATAGCTGTTAAAAATGTTCATTTGAAACAAAACATTTCCAGAAGGTGAGGTTATAACAAAGTCCACGATCCCAACCATTATTTTCATGGGCTTATTTGGTCCAATCAGAATAATATAAAGTGATATTTTAACGTGTGGTAATATTAAAAGTATCAATGTGCTAATATATATATATATATATATATATATATATATATATATATATATATATATATATATATATATATATATATATATATATATATATAACGTTTGTGACATACTTTGATGCTAAAAACAATTTACACTTGCTACTTAAAATGTTTCAACAAATCATTTTGTATTTAAAGAAAGATCTCGTTCAGTTATTGATTCTTTCGCTTTCTTTGAATGTGAGGTTGTATACATTTCCCCAAAAGACTAGACAAATCCTTGTAAACAGCCAAATAACTACTTCGCATTAAAGGCATACAACCTAAGTAAAAACAAATGAAATTATATATTTCTTTTTTCAGATCGTGATTACTTATTTAGTTGAAAATTACGATTCAGGCTGTTACTGTGGCCGAAGTCAGGCTAGTATCGAAAAATTTTTGATAAAATACGCGATTTTTCATCATTGTCTGGCAGACAAAAATTCGCTATTTGCCACGCCTATATTCATATTACCTCTAAGTTGACCTCTCCCGAAGATTAAGAATTTTAGCCATGCGCAAACATGTGTTTACAAAAATAATGGCGGACGCAGTCACGCAACCTTAAATCGAAAGCGATTCCGAAAGGAGGGGAAACAAGGCTCTCTGGGCAAATTATGGCAGCACACGCATATGTATTGGTGACCAGCATGAACGATGGAATAAAAAGAAGTCCACTTTGCGCCTGAAAACTAATCCAGATGTCGCCAAATACTTGCTGGATAGGTGAGTCTCGATTTTGCAATGAACAGTCAAGTTTTTATACCGCAATTTTATTTCTGTATTGTCAATTCTTTATCAAAACTTTTAAAATAACATGTGATATAAACTGGCATAATTTCATTTAGCGTGAAATAAAATGTCACAGCCCTGCAACAAGCAGCAGAGGGGGTGAATCAGACAACATTTTTAAACAAGTTTTCAATCAAATCAGGCTTCTACGGCCAAGGTGTGGCGAATCGGATACAAGTTTTCATGGATTAGGATCAAATCAAAAATTCAATGAAATCAATGAAATCAGTCCAAAAAAAAAAATCAATGATCAGGCACAAAAAAAATCAATGAAAAATCAATGAAATCAGGCAAAAAATAATAATGAAATCAATGAAATCAAAAAACTGACTAAGCCTCCATTCGTCTTCAACCGAATATTTGATCCAATCCGATACGATATCGTGTTCGAGGGTCATGTAAATTTATTGTTACAAATCCGTGTGGGGCAGACTGAGCATGACTAAAGAAATTTCTAAATTGATTGAAATCCATATCGGAGCACCATGTCTGCCAAATATTTCGTAGCGTATGTGTATCAACGCCGTTGAATACAGCAAGAATATTACAATTATCTCTGATCACTTTTGGAATCTGAGTGTAGCGTTGAGTGACATAGATCACGTCCGTATTTTTGTGCCTGCCTCGGGAAAATATTCTAGCTGGGTTTTTTTGTTTATCTAACATTACATCGTCGTATACAACTAAATTGTTGATACTTCCATCGAGGTCTTCTACTGATGGTGCCTCGTCAATATCTGTAATAAATTCAATAATATTCTCACCAGCAATATCTGAAGCGTTTTCATTAAAATCTTTTAGCACTTCATAGCATCGTTGGTCATCTACGCTAGGGGCAATTAAATACAACTTATCCCACTTCATCCATCTCATTATTAAATTGAGCAACAATTGCGTCTTGCCGGATCCAGATGGCCCGATTATAATTGCGAGGATAGAGTTTGGTAGCGCTGCATGATGCTTAACTGGTTCTCTTGTTTTAGTTGCTGAAAAATCAATTATATTAATATCTCTATACATAAATTATGGATCTATATTGTGTGAAGTGTAAGGCGCGTACTGGCACAGATGACTTGACGACGATTACAACAAAAAATAACCGATCAGCGCTTTCTGGTAAATGCGTACAATGTAGTACAAAGAAATTTAAATTTGTTTCTAAACCCAAGGAACCTTTAAAAAAAAACGAGGAGGTGATATCGCTGCCAAATTAGCAAAACTCCCTGGAACCCCATGGGCAAAATACCCCGGAGAAAAACACCTTCCAGGGTATAGTTATTGTGGACCGGGAACAAGACTTGATATCAGACTCAATGATCAAAATCAGCCCCGACCCGGTGAGGAACCAATAAACGCTATTGATAAGGCCTGTCACCTTCATGATGTCTCTTATAAAAGCAATAATCTGCAACACAGGCATCTAGCAGATGTAAAATTAATTCATGCGTTGAATGCTATTCCTGATAAATCCTTCAAAGAAAAATCGGCTTCATTTTTGATAAAATCGGCAATGAAAAGCAAATTGATGTTAGGTGCTGGTAATTAATAACAACATGGAATCTATTTATTATTCCCCAAGAGGATACTGGAGGGGTAAAGCAGCAATCCATAAACTCGCTAGCGCTGCAAAAGTGAAAAAAACCACTGCGGCTAATTGGTTATCCAAACAGGCACTATGGCAAATTTACTTACCACCGCCTAAACAAATTAATGTCTCGCATTTTAATGTGACCGGACCCAATGAAGTTCATCAGGCTGATCTATTATTTTTGCCACATGACCACGGTTACAAGTACGCATTAACCGTAGTTGATATTGCAAGTCGATACAAAGAAGCAGAACCGTTAAAAACAAAATCGGCCACTGAAGTAGCTTCTGCATTTGAAAGGATTTATCGAAGGAGCCCTCTGCACTGCCCAAATCTATTACAAATTGATCCTGGCAAGGAATTTCAGGGTGCAGTGTTATCAATAATGAAATATCACAATGTCACTATCATACGGGGGCATACTGCACTGCATCGTGATCAGGCAATTGTTGAACGGTTTAATAAAACCCTTGCTGAGCGGTTATTTGGATATCAATACGCAAAAGAATTCATCCAAGAAAAAAGATCCCGTGAATGGGTTAAAAGATTACCAGCTGTGATTACTGCACTGAATAACGAGATTACTAGAACAATCAACATGAAACCTATCAACGCGATTAAAAAGAAGTCAATACCTGAAAAACCACAAAAAGATTTCAAAGAACCAATTCTTGGTAGTAATGTCATTGTGAGGTATTTATATGAACCAGGAGAGCTTGAGGGTGGCAGAAAAAGAGCTACTGATCCTATTTGGAGTGTTACTGCACACAAGATATCTAGTATAACACGATCTACGGGTAGACCTCCAGTCTATAAACTGGATTCAACTGCCCCTCAGCGGGTTTTTACTAGACAACAATTACAAGTGATTCCTGACGATACTCAATTGCCACCACGGGGTCTTAACTAGCACCGTTGCGTCTATTGCACTCAAGACAAGTCAACATCACATTATTTCTGACATGACCGAGATTGTTATTTTTTCTGTCAACGGTGAATTGGCGAGGATCCTTATCCGAATACTGCCAACGCATTATACAATTGCAACTTGCGCAGTGATTATTCTGTTGTTTCTTCAAAGTGATTATTAATTCAGCATCAATATCAAATTCTCGTTGTTTTTTTTTTGTCTTGTTGTTTGTAACCGGAGAGTTTTTTATCAATAATTTTAACATCAATATCATCTATTGTGGTGTCATTATCATCGAAGACAATTCTTCGAAGTTGATTTATTTTTCGTACTCTGGATACTGCGAGATAGACTAAATTCGACCATTCTATGCGATTATCTACCATCCAAACAATTGTATCCGATATAGTCAATCCCTGTGAAGAATGTATTGTTGCTGCGTATCCTAGCGTCCACGGAGATTTATTAGCACGCAATGCATCTTCAACGACATTGATATCAACCAGCACAATATCATTTAATACGAGAATTTGTTTTTCACTTTGTCCTGGAATATCCACTTCAATGTTCTGTTTTCGTGTATCCGAGGGCCTATAACAAAGAGGCACTGGAAGTGTTGCAAATTTTTGTTTATGCAATTCAAATAACTTCATCTGAAGTGTATCCCTGACTATTTTTCTACTTGCAATGATCAAATCGTTTGTTCTCCACATTTCCCAGAAATCATTCATTGGAGTTTCTGAAATTATTTCACGGGCTATTTCACACTGGATTCTATCCGGTTGTAATCTAATTAGTTTCTTAAATTCTTTTAATTTTTCATCAAGTGATCTATGATCGGTATCAATTTCTTCATAATAGTCTACAAAACCCTTTAGCCATTCATGTGGGGATGCACCGACAAATGGTGGTGGTTGGCCGTAATCACCGCACATGACGATTTTTGTATTTTTCAATAACAACCACTCAAGAAATATTTTTAACACATCTTCTGACACTGTGACTATTTCATCCCAAATGATGATTTCAGGAATGAATTTCTCTCCCATACGCTCAGGAGTCCATTTATCTCCCTTCCATCGAAAGAAACTATGATAAGTGCAAGCATTTACCCTTCGTTGTTTCATCTCTCTTGCAAGTCTGTGTGTTGGTGTTAGCACAATCATGTTTGGATAGGAAACGCGAAATAACTCAATTGCCCGAGTTGTTTTTCCTGACCCACCACAGCCGTTTAAATAAACTGTTTTATACCGGCATATTGAATCAGAAATCGGTGGTGCACTAGAAAATTCTGATTGAATCTCTTTGAGATTCCGATAATTATTTTCAATGGTAACATCTGCTGATTGAATATAATCATGAATCATTTCTTTCTTAATTCTCCATGACCCCCAATTCTCGTTACCAGTAGCCTTAAAATCAGCCATTTTGCTATTTATGTAAAATGAATCAGTGGCAACTCTAACTGCGGTGTTAGGAAATCTATTGATCATTGAAAATAAATTAATAAAAGCATAACCAAGCATAGAAGCTCTCAAATGTGTACTGCGGATTGTATCCATCATTGTAAGTAACAATTGTACCCAATTTGGTTCCATCGGACATAAATGCGTCCTTACGATTGACATATAGGCCCCTATTCGTTAAATCCGCGATTACAAAATCGTATTCAGCATTGTCTATAATTAACCGTGAAGAATATCTTGAATTGTCATATTTGCCACCCTGGGTAAATTTACCGATTATTCTTCTACTGAGATCTTTTGCTTCATTGTTTCTGATTTCAAATAACTGTTTGGACCAATTCATGATTTGTTGTTCATTAAAATCAGGAAACAGTTTTCGCTCTTCGCTAATTATTTTTTCTAGATCAGGTTGTGGTAACCAGACTGATTTCTGTGCTCAATAGGATATAATTGCTTCACTGACAATTAATGATTTTAACATCTTACAATCAAGCATATACCGTAATAACACTATTGGCATCCAGTGTTTTTCAGACATGTGTTTACCAATCCAAAGATAACTACACGGATGAAGTCCTTCAGCCATTTCAAATGATACCACACAAGCGAATCCGGTTAAATCGAAATCAGGCAGTGGTCCATTAATAGCAACACGGGTCATTTCGTGTGTGGGGTGTCCAAATCGTTTGAAATATTTCTCGCATTCTCCATACCCAAGAAAACTTCCTGGATAACACGCAATCATATCAACTGAAATAACGGTATGAGGGTCGTATTTTGTATTCCATAATCCTCCATGGCCGTAGTCAAGACAAGACAATTTGACATCTGATAAAAACTCACTTCGTGTTGGTTTCCACGCGTTTTTCTTTCTAGCAAAATGTGCTGCAATTGATGGTACTGTAAAACAGTTTGCTAATAATTGATCGTTGTCTTCCCCGTCCCCAGAAAACTCACTAGCTAGTTGTTTCATTTGATTATGCAGTTCTTCAGTACGGTATAATTCTCCGTTGGGCCTTACAAACTGATCAAATCTACATTCTTCGTCTGAAGTACTATGAAATAGCCACATTGACAAGGGATCGTTTTTACTCAAATGGTAAATAGCATCAAATAATTTCTGCTCTGAAAAAAACTCTTCGGTTTGGGATAGATATTTTACGGTTCTATCCCGTGGGAATATTGTTACTGCAGATGACCACGCGTGTTTGTTATGATCAATAATTTCAATTGGAGCTCCCTGTGATTTATATTTCGATTCGAATAATACTTCTCCGGTGATTGTCCTTACCGGTATTGGAAATCTTAATGATTTTTCTAATTTAGTTATATCCTGAATTGTTGCCCCATTCTCTTTTACCGTTAATTCCCACTCGGTTATTTTTTTTCGTCTTAGATCAGTTAGTTTATTCCCCCGGGACGCATTTGTGAAGTGTTCCATTATTCGTTCTGCTACACAATTGAGCCCTGTCGAATATTTCATGGGTGCTAGTTTTGCAATATCAGGTTTTTCATTGAGCGGATAGATCCCGTAAACAACTGCTGTGACAGGATAAGATCTTTCGTAGTATGGTTTATCAATTCCGGTCAAAATTCCTGGTTTGGAATCCTGATTCACGGTGATAGTTTTTTTGCCCTTCAAGATAGGTTCAAATTTATCCCTAATAATCCATTTTCCATCCTCACGGATAAGGAATTTTATTCGGAAAAAATGACTTTTTCCCCAAGACGTGAAATTATCACTGCTGCTTTTTCATCATTCATGGTAGCGTCAACAACACCATCAATTCGAAATGTTGACCAACAATAAGATGCTCCATCACGCTTGAATTCATTAAAACAGTCTCTGATGGCTTTATCAAGAATTTTATTCTTGGGTGTATTAGAAACTATATCAAGATTGAATTGAGCATCTTTCCATGGTAATTTCTTGTTACGTTTTTTAGGTCTATCGCGATTAAATCTAGGATTAATTTTCAATAATCTCTTAAACTCTCTCATGTTTCTGTCTACTACACGTTTTTTGGGTCTATCGCGATTAAATCTAGGATTAATTTTCAATAATCTCTTAAACTCCTTCATGTTTCCGTCTCTTGGACGTTTGTTACGTTTTTGGGGTTTATCGATATTAAATTTAGGATTAATTTTCAATAATATCTTAAACTCCTTCATGTTTCCGTCTCTTGGACGTTTGTTACGTTTTTGGGGTTTATCGATATTAAATTTAGGATTAATTTTCAATAATATCTTAAACTCCTTCATGTTTCCGTCTCTTGGACGTTTGTTTCCGTCTCTTGGACGTTTGGGTCTATCGAGATTAATTTTCAATAATCTCTTAAACTCCTTCATGTTTCCGTCTATTGGACGTTTTTTGGGTTTATCGATATTAAATTTAGGATTAATTTTCAATAATCTCTTAAACTCTCTATCAGTATTGAATTTAGCATTTTTCGAAGTCACTCTCTTGAACTTCCTCATGCTATACTAAAAACAAGTGTCTAAATGAAAGATTTATGTATAATGAATCACTGCAAATGGGTCAGTCATTGAATTAGACAAATAGTATAGTATACGAATGACCCAAGAATTCAGACCACACCCAGTGATTACAAATTATGAAGCATCCAGTGATGGTGTTGTAAGACACTGTATACTGAAGAACCCAGTTGGTGCTGACAATGGTATGGGGTATTTGGTGTTTAATGTTGGAAAGAAGATATATCGCAATCATCGTTTCGTATTTGAATGTTTTAATGGATTGATCAAAGATGGTTTTGTTATTGATCACAAGGATTCTAATCGAAAGAACAATTCTTTATCAAATCTGCAAGCTATCACACAAAGTGAGAATACCAAACGAGGAAAGACTGGAAAATGCTCAAAAAAAACGAGACCAGTAAAATCTTTGAATACAACAACTAACGAAGAGAAAATATTTAAATCAATATATGAAGCCGGTAAATTTTTCAATATTTGTAGAGCCTCGGTACAAAAAGTTGCATCGGGAATAACCAAGACGGCTATTTCAAAAAAGAGCGGGCAAAATGTTCAATTTAGTTATGTCTAATGCGTCATATTTTTCAATTAGAGATATGTCATTGTTATAGAGTAATGAATTCTGAAAACATGAATAGTATCATAGTTGAAATAGCAAAATTGAAAAATCAGGATATTGAACTATCAGATGGGTTAAATCCTGATCAAATCAAGTCAGATTTTCAGGATATAGAATACGGGGTTAGCACTAACAAGTATATGCTGCCAAAGAAATATGCACTCATCAAAAGAATTCAGAATTCTATTAGAGACTCTCTTGCATTTTCCAGTGACATCAGTGTGTTTGTCCCGTTGTATTCTATCGTAGAACGAATACGAAAAGAATTAGGTAACGAATACGAATTGAAAAAAGAAGTCAACTCTAAAATTAGAAACCTACGAGCATTAATTCAAGAAAATTGATTGCCCGACCCTTATCATTTTTTGATTGCCCGATTATTTATCATTTTTTTTAGCCGACCCTCAAGGAGGATGTCGAAAATCGATGGACGATATGTCAGATTGATCAATGGAAAGTGGGGAAAGTCACAGTATTATTAATTTTATATACAATTATGTGACTTTCCCCATCATTGATAGAAGGTGTCTCACGATGAAATAACACTTCCTTGACCGTGTTAAAACAGTGAAAATATTTCATACTGAATAAAAAATTGATGGACGATCAAGGGAAAAGTGTGGAAAGTCACAGTATTATTTATTTTATATACAATTATGTGACTTTCCACAACCTTGATAGAAGGTGTCTCACGATGAAATAACACTTCCATGACTGTGTTAAAAATCATCTGACATGTCAAAAAAGTGGGAAAAGTGTTTTACAATTGAAAAATTGTTTGCGATTTCAAATAATGGTCAATGAAGCATTAACAACCCGATTGGCTCGTGAACGATTAGATGCAATTAAGAGATTTGTACCAATTCGTGACTCTGTAAGAAATAAACTGCAACAACGACAGTCTTCAGACTGATTTTGCTCTTGGGTCTGAAGAATTGTTTAAACCAGTAACCACAGCAACGTACGGGGTAGAGCGTGCTATACTGGGAGATGATCCTGACGGTAAAAGAAAAGAAGAGGGTCTTATTTCTGTACTTGAAAAACTAGCAGCGAAAACTGAACAAACAAAACAAATGGAATCAAAAAGAACAGTAGATGATTTACGCATGAGATTTAACGAGGAAGGGTTAGCAGAAATTGATGAGACTAGTCCAACAGAAATTCCTGCGCTTGTTGTTACGTTTTATGAAAACAGAAAAAAATGGTTGAAACCAGAACATCATAAGTTTGTTAAGAATTTCACTCATTGGGCTGATATATTTTATAAAATCAAAACTAAAAAAAGTCAAATTAAGACAGATAGTGTATCATACATCGAATATATCAAGATGGTGGATAACGTGTATAATCAATATGAAGAACTAAAACAACAACAAAAAACGCCAAGATTGCAAGGAAAGCGACAGCAACCTGCAAAGAAAATATCTTTCTCTCCTAAAAAACAACAACTACCACCTGATGATGATGATGATGATGATGATGATGATGATGATGATGATGATGATGATGATTATTTACAAAAACGGATTTAGAAAAACTAGATGAAGCAACTGGTTATAGCGGAAGTGGATTAGGGACATGTCCTGATAGTGTTATCAATGATATATCACGATTAGATGTTTTAATCGGAGGATTCCGAGCTGGAAATAATTCACCGGAAATAATTAATGAAACAGCTGATATCTGTAGACGGTTATTTGCCGGCGGTATCATGGATATCAAAACATATCGAGATTTCATTGACGAGTTAGCAAATGGGTATCACAGTGACTGAATAACAATTGACAAATTGTTTTACAATTGAAAAATTGTTTCTGATTTCAAATAATGATCATACATTACAATCATGATAAACCAATCCCCGTCTATGTAGTTAATTCACGGTTTCCAGTTTATAAAGCATACTATGGAGATGGTTTAGGCAATACCATTTTAGGATTCTTTTCAAGAATGGCCCCAAAAGTGATGCCGTTAGCTAAACAATTATCAATGAAAGCCATTGATGTTATTCGTGATAAGGGTATTGGTGCTGCTGGAGATCTTGCCGGAAAGGCATTTTCAACTGCGAAGAATAAAATAACATCATTAGTGAGGCGAAAAAAGAAACCGTTACCGTCTACAGCAGAAATGCCTGCAAGTGTTAGTAAAATAATCAATAACGCAGTAGATGAAAAATTAGCGTCGATGGCTTTAACCCCCGACCCAAATATGATAGCGGGAAGTGGCTTTAAAAAACTACGTCGAAGAAAATGGAAAATCGTTTACGATTTTACGATTTAGACTCTGATAAATAGAATAAAATGTTCAAAAAGTCACCTGATCCAGCATTTGATATAGACGCCCCAGTCCCCAAGAATGATTCTGTACGCGATTATCAATATTACGCCTATCATGCCATAGACTCAAATAGTCGAGCAAGAATTGATCTTCAAGTCCATGATACCAGTAAATACTTTTTGCCCTGTGAAGCGTTTATTGAAGTAGAAGGAGAAATTGTAACAGCTGCTGAGACTCCTACTGTACCAGCACCGTATCCAGCTGGTACTCAAGTCGGTTTTGTCAATAATGGTATTATGGCGTTATTTGAGAGTGCAAAATATCTCATTGATGGAAAAGAAATTGAATCGATAGATCGTAATGTTGATGTGGCTACAACAATAATCGGGCTAGCAAGATATTCTGATGATTATACAAGATCAGCAGGACCCTCTATGATGTTTGCAAAAGATGTTACAAATACCGCTGGAGGAAATCAATTTATTGTAAGACGACCAAAAAAACGTGATAATAGTGATGCTGATGTCGAGAATATGATTATAAACAAAGATGATAATTTAAATCTAGGAGCTGCAACACGTATTTCAATGTTGGAAGGGCGGCGTAAATCATTTTCATGCGTGATTCCACTGCATCATATATTTGGATTCTGTAGAAACGTCAGAAAAGTTATCTACGGGGCGAAGCATACAGTATCGCTTATACGAAAGAGTGATGATAATGACGCAATTTGGAGGATTCCAGCAGACAATGCAAATCCCAATGATGATGCCGGTAAAGTCAATTTAACAAAAATATCATTGTGGATGCCAGTGTTGACTCCAGCAATTACCGCAGAAGAACGATTACTATCATTTATGGACCAGGGGGGAAAGTTGTTGTTGAGTTGGTTATCAGTGAGTACAGATGCGAAACAATCAAATATCAACGGGTCATTCACGTGGAATCTAGCATCAAAACAAGGTGTTTCTGCGCCACGTCATATATTTATTGCGTTACAGGATAACACACGAGTTGGCAATCAACTCTCCAGCCATATGATATTTGATCAATTAGGTGTTAAAGACGTCTCACTGAGAATAAACGGCCAGCAGGAACCATCTGAAGATATACAACTTAATTACACAGAAAATCATATTGCACGAGTTTATCATAGATTGTTGTCATTTATGGCACGTGATCAAAATGTGGATACCGGTCTACAAATATCACAATATGATTTTAAAAATCTGTATCTAATCTGTTACTTTTCATTGGAACATCTTGATTTAACAAGACAATCTGTTGTTGATATACATTTTAGAGCTAATGTGACTCGTGGTGCTATTGCTAATTATAGAGCGGTTGCTGTCATTCTCAGTGATAAATCAATGCTACTTGAAGGTGTTGGAGGAAGAATGAGAGTGGTAGATGCCCCAGTAGAAAATCTTTGATTGATTTTCTCGATTTTTCATTGAAATTGTAAACGATTTAGAATCAATCTATTATGTATAATGTCATATAGTGTTATTAGTGTTGCGTTAACTCCTGGTCAAATCAAAAAATTGCAATCAGAATCGGCTAAAAAATGTGGAACCACAATCACGTTGAAACCTAATCAAATGACTGGTGGTGCAAATAAATTATCGCTGACAACTCGTCAAATAAAACATTTCAATGATGCACTTGTAGCAAAAAAAGGTGTCCAGATTACTCTTTCTGCGGCTGCTATCAAAAATATGATGAAAACAGGTGGTATATTTCCATTGTTAGCTGCAATACCAGCATTGATTGCAGCAGCAGCCCCAGCGGTGGCTAAAGCAGCGGCGTTAGGAGCCGTTGGTACTTCAGCAGGAATGGCACTAAAGAAGGCAACTGGACAAGGATATAAAAAAAAGGGAAAGGGTCATAGACTACCAGGAACCCCGTATTCATGGTACAGCGGAAAAGGTCTAAGACTACCAGGAACGGTTTACTAGTTGAAGAGGAACCGATGGTTCCAATGTCCAATTTTGATTTAATGGATGCTGCTAGAAAACTGGCGATTAAAAATTTCAGAGGTGTCTTTATGAAAGATCAATTACCGGCACAACCCAATGATGTTGAAACCGGTATTATTAATCTCGATAACAGCACTGGACCTGGTACTCACTGGGTTGCATACGCTATTGATCCACGTGGGATTGTCTATTTTGATTCATATGGATTAGCCCCGCCAAAAGATTTTATGCGTTATATAAAAAAATTTTCAATGAAGACTTCGTATTCTACGCTACCAACACAACAAATCAATGACCCACCAATATGCGGCAGTGAAGTATTAAATGTCCTTAACGCTATTTCAGCATCTAGAAAACCACCTCATATTGTCGTAAATGAATACTCTAGTAGTCGCTGGAAATCGAAACGATTTTAAAGAGAGAAAGAGTTTTACAATAACATGATTGATATTTGGGGAAGACCTCTGAAACCCAAACCCGATGACACTGCAACCGGTGATATAAAAAAAAAAATTAAAGATGAAATCGCTGAGACGTTAAATTTAACAAGTGTTGACCCGAATGAAATAGTTGTATTTCAAGACAAACAGGGTAAATTGAAAACCAGTGATGTGTCGTTGGATGATATTTTAGTTAAACAACGAAACGCAATCGAGAACACCGTTGCGTTATTTTCGGATCAGGGTAAACTCAAACCGGGTGTACTTTTTTCGACGATTACAGATCGATTTAAAACTCTCAACGATGAATTAAAAAGTTATGTGTTGGAACTAGCAACACTTCAATCTAAAACCGAAGAACACATAAAACAGTTTACCGCATTTCTTAGAAATATCATTGATAAATTTATTGGAACTACATTCGATAAAATTGAACTAAAACTCCCTGATATTAAAAAATCCATCGATGAGACGAAAATCTTCACCGAGGCCATCAAAAATGATTTTTCGAGGATGATAACAGTTATTGAAAAAACAAAAATTCCTCATGAGAAAACCAACAATGTAGTATACACAATCCAACACGGATCATTTGAGTGGACACCTACAAACAACAAATTAGATATCACTGCAACCGTTAAGGGTATTTATCGATTAACAATAGTGAGAACGACTCAATTTAATATTTCATCGTCGAGTTCATCCGGGGTCAATAATACGATTTCAACTATCATCGACAAGGATACAACTGAACAGTTCACGTTAATAGCTACTGATAAAAATTTGGTTAGGGTTTCAACAACATGGTATGTGGAATTCGTAGCAGATTTAAGTTGAAAATTGAAATCGTAATTGAAAACGCTAGCGTTTTTAAAATAAAAAATGATTTCATCATCGCAATATCGTTATGATCAGGTCAGAGAATTTCAAACTAGACTCAAAACCCTGTCTGAGGAGTATGCAATGAAAATTAAAAAATATCGCAGGAGAATTACCGCAATTGATGTTACTGTGTACGCTGTGAGTGGTGTAATCACCGGAGCTGGAATTATACTGTCTTCAGTGACAATGATGGCCCCGATAGCTGTTCCAATTTGCATTTCTGCGGCAACAACAATCGCTGGAATAATTTCAATAATCACAAAAAATATCATCATGCAGCCAACGAAAACTACAAGACTACATAATTCAATTTCATGTTGTGTCCACTGCATGCTCGCAATTATCCTCATTGATATCGTCGGTGATACAATTATATTAGAGAGTGAGTTTTCAGCGATGGTAGATATATATGATTCTGCGATGTCAAAATTAGAAATACAAAAACATGAGTATAATAACAATGACAACACCGATGGAATTGGAGAACACAAACCCGAAAACCAGAATGATCTCAATAACCTCAACGATATCAGATAGTGAGTTCTCAGTGATGGTACGTGTCTATGATTCCGCAGTATCAAAATTAGAAATACATCATGAGTATAATAACAATGACAACACAGATGGAATTACTTCAACAAATAGTGGAGAACACAGACCCAGTACAAACCAGCATGATCTCAATAACATCAACGAATCCAGAATTCAGTGTGAATTTCCCCTCTCCGGTCCCAGTGAAGGAGATAGCGCTAGCAAAATTACGAGTGTATCACAGTTGGCCTAATATCAGATCAAAATCATTTGGTGGTCAACAACCCAATAATTCCCTGGTATTTGCAAATAAGAATAAAGACGACGGTACCCCAGACTGGAATGTTGTTTCCATACCAACCGGATCATACCAAATTGAACAAATCAATAATGAATTCGCGCGTAGAATAAAATCGATTACTGGAAAAGAGTCAAAAATAGCTATAACGGTTCATGAGCCAACACTATCATCTGCCATTGAAATAAGCACAGAAGGATATGTCGTAGATATATATCAGAGTTCTATTAGAACCGTACTAGGATGGCCTGAAATCCCACCCGGGAGGAAAACCGTTGATTTACCAGAACCTCAAAAGACCGATTATATCACCGACAGGATAAAATCTGATAATCCAGTAAAAAGCTATAGCGATTATGATAAATTGAATTTTTTCACTGAATCTGTAGATCCTTCCACCAAAAGAAAATCCTACTTACTTCGACAGCAAAATACCACTGAAAATTTCAGAGCGATGAATAATGATTTTTCATTGTTGTTGCCATCTCTTAAATCCGGTACTCTCACCCGAGATGAATTTATCAGCGTTGTAGAAACATGTAACAAAATCATCAATGACATGGAAACATTTCATTCACAAATTATTCAAGAGATATTGGGTGACGATAATCCTAAAAAAAATAGCAGAATTTGCAATACCAGGATATAACGTACCAGAACTAAAAAGACTTCTCAGTGATGCCATCGATGTTGGTTTTAAAATAATTCATGATGCATGGAAAAAAGCAACATCACCGGAAATAAAAATCCTCAAACATAATAATGACCCAGATGGTGGTGGCAGGCATATCGCTCTGTTCAACGTGAATATTTCATCGGTGATTGCGCTCAATTTAGTGTGTGCTGTTATCGAAGGAAGCTATCAAATAAATTTAGAACGATCAAATCAAGCTCAGCAAGGATATATTTTGTATTCATTTGCACCAACAGCCCCTCCAGGATTTTTAATAATTGAGTCCCCGGTGAATCCAGTCTATATGCGGTGTCATAATAATTCATTAACCAGAATTAATTTCAAACTCACTGACCAGTCCAATAATCTGATTGATTTACAAGATGAAGTTTTACAAATTAGTCTGTTTGTGAAATCCTAAGGATTTTCATCCTATAACCCTAGGACCGGATTGGATCAAATATTTGGTGGAAGACGAATGGAGGCTTAGTCATTTTTTTGATTTCATTGATTTCATTATTATTTTTTGCCTGATTTCATTGATTTTTATTGATTTTTTTTTGCCTGATCATTGATTTTTTTTTGGACTGATTTCATTGATTTCATTGAATTTTTTATTTGATCCTAATCCATGAAAACTTGTATCCGATTCGCCACACCTTGGCCGTAGAAGCTTGATTTCATTGAAAACTTGTTTAAAAATGTTGTCTGATTCACCCCCTCTGCTGCTCAACAATATCGCTGAAACCCGCATATATATACTGCTGCTGTTTTTGAGGCTATCAAAGGGGCATTAATGATCATCTTCATTTTCGCACGCAACCATAAGACTTTATTTAGAGGCAAGCAGTCACTACTGTTTTTTTTTTTTATAAAAAATTATATATAATGTAAATGGTGATGGCTGTAAATGAAGTATTGCAATACAGTTAAGTATATTTTATGCATACTATTATTTGTATAGTATATATAATTAGTGTGTCTAATGAAACATTTATTTTCTCTTGCTATATTAGTTATGAACTGAATGGCAGTGCAAGGAAAACATCAGAAACAGAGAGGAATGTCACAGGAGACATGACCACAACTTCTACACCTGGGCCAACAATTCATAGGATACAAATTTCTGCTGTGTCTGATATAACCACATCAGAATCAGATATGGCATCTGTGTAAGTATTAATACATTTTGTTAAATTTTATGTATATTTACTTGTTTACAAATATTTTGGTAGATGCACATCTAAGGAATTTATGTATTACCTGGAAAAGTATCATTCTATATTAGTTTAATATTTTGCAGTTGGTAAAGATTGTACATTTTATTAAAATATGGTTTGTTATATTTAGAATAATATTTTTGTTGTAAATTGTTTCTTGGCATATGTCTTTTTTTGTTATTTGTATGTTTCTCATCATGCTGTTTGTATTTTAGCTAAAGGGCCTCAAGGGAGAATAGTCTTTAACTAAATGAGTCACCCCTTTAAATAAATAAATTATTATTATTATTATTATTATTATTATTATTATTATTATTATTATTATTATTTCCTGAAGCATTTTCATTCCCATCATAATAACCAAGATAAATGATAATGCT